>CM069134.1:127682756-127732593 GCA_035221665.1 Okamejei kenojei | reverse complement strand
GGCCCTTCATGACCAGCACCTGCCATTCATTGGTGGTCTTGCGGATCCTCCGCTATCAATAACCCTACCTCTGCCTTCTCCCACATTTCCATTGATTCACCTAGCCCCAAGAGCTGTGTCCAACCTCTCTTAAATCCATCCATGATTTGGCCTCATTGCCTCTGTGGCAGAGAATTCCGAAATCACCAACATCTCTGGGTATAAACTCCATAAATTCCACAACTCTCTGGTAAAAACTGCCCTAAATTCACAACTCTGGGTAAAAACTCCATAAAATTCACAACTCTCTGGGTAAAAACTCCCATAAATTCAACCAACTCTCTGGGTAAAACCTCCATAAATTCACAACTCTGGGTAAAAAACTTCCATAAATTCACAGTCTCTCTGGGTAAAAACTCCATAAAATTCACAACTCTCTGGTAAAAACCTCCATAAATTCACAACCTCTCTGGTAAAAACTCTCATAAAATTCACAAATCGGGCTAAAAACGCAACTCCACTAAATTCACACTCCTCAGGTAAAAACCTCCATAATTCCACTCTCTGGGTAAAAACTCCATAAAATCACAACTCTCTGGGTATAAACCTCCATAAATTTCAACAACTCTCCTGGGTAAAAGGGAATCTTGTACAGGCAGATGAGATCAGTTTAACATAAGTCATCATGTTTCGGTCAAGCTAAACCTTGTGGGCTGAAGGCCTGTTCCTGTGCTGTACTGTTCTATTATAAGATTTATCAGCTATATAAGTTTGTAAATAATGCTTCATCTGAAATACTGTGTACGATCCTGCTCACTAACATAAAAGGAAGCCTATATAATATTGATCATAGCGCAGGCGGCGTGATAATCATCCAGAATCAGTACCCGTACCTGGGAGAAAGCAGAATAGGGTACCAGATTTTGGTATGGGCCTGAATTGCCTGCTAGAAAAAAACCCTGCATCCTAATTCCATGTTTTTCTTCTATGGTTCTACGAACAGGATGAAAAGCTCTCAGAAATTAGAGGCGATAGAGTCGCTGCCAAGACTCAACAGCGCCGGAGACCCGGGTTCGAGCCTGTCTGCACGGAGTTCGCAAATACGTTCCGTTCCTGTGACCCGCGTGGGTTTTTCGCCGGACGCTCCGTTACCTCCCCACATCCAAGGCCTTGCAGGTTGACCGTTCAATTTCTGTAAAAAAAATCTAGATCGCTGGTGCACAGACTCGGTGGGGCAAAAGGCCTTGTTTCCGCATAGTGTGTCTAAACTAAACTTAAAACAGTTTTGGATAGGCCAATTGCGACACTGGACCTCAGTAGGTAACCTCCTCCCAGTGATTATTAGTTTCCCCTCCCTTTTAAGCAGTAAATTGCATTTTAGTGCAATTCGGCCTCCAGTTGTCCGCTTACAAGGCAAGGAATTCTGACACTGAGATGTAGGTAACACCATAATCTAATGGACCCAGGGAGCTCTTAACGACAAGAAGCCAGTGCCTTGACTGGGATGGGGTCCCCATGTTAGGCGGTTGAGCGAATCATTATATAAGACTTTTAACAGTATTGTGTGGGGTTACACTCCAGACACTCTGCAACTTCCAACCTGTCCATGGGCTAACACCCTGGGGGGGGGCCCTCCCTATTTTTGAGAACTAACCCTATCTACACAGTTGGAGAAGATTTGTGTTCCAGACATTGGAATGTATTAGATCACCACTGTCGAGTGCCTGCGAGACTGATCTATGTGGACCACTCAAAGGTTTGGCTATCACCCACAATTAATAGCTACATGGATTTTTCGAGGTTTTTTTATTATTGTCAACGGGATCGATTTTTTTTAAAAGAGTGTTTAGATCAGTTCGGAGATTCAGCACAGAAGCAGAAATCCCTTTACACTAACACTAGCACTATCACAAACACACACACACACACACACACCCACAACCACACACACACACACAAACACACACACACACACACACACACACACACATACACCACACACACACACCACCACACACACACATACATCTCACACACACACACACACAAACACACAACTAGGGTCAATATACAATTTTACCTAAGACAATTGCCTACAGAGCTGCACTCTTTGCAGTTGGGGGTGGGGGGGGGGGGGGGGAAACTGGAGTAGGGGGTAAGAAGGACAAACGCCACACACACGTACAGCCAGCACCCGAGGGCAGGATCGAACCCCAGGTCTCCGGTGCTGTAGGCAACAACTCCAACCGCTTCAACCACCGTGCCCACCCCTGAAGACCTAGGTACACGGGGCGCAGCGGTATAGTTGACTGCCTCACAACGCCGGAGACCCGGTTCGATCCCGACTACGGGCGCTGTTACGTGAACCTGTGTGGGTTTTCTCACGAGATCTTCGGTTTTCCTCCCACATTCCAAGAATTGTTGTAGGTTAATTGGCTTGATAAATGTAAAAAAAATTGTCCATATAAAACTGTCCCGCTTCCACCAGTAATCTAGCTCCCCGGTGGTACGCTTCGGAAAGGTATATAGGTACAACACTTCTAAAACTGGTGTTTGGTCTAGTTTAGAGGCCCTGTGGCCCAACCGAGTCCATGCTGGCCCTCAGTCTGGTACTCCATTTTCCCACCTTATCATCCACTCCCTGTGCCCCAGAGGGCCCTGGTTTAGAGGGCCATTATTAGAGGCCCATTGTTAGAGGCCTATTGTTTAAGGGCCCATTATTAGAGGCCCATTAATAGAGGCCCATTTATTAGAGGCACCATTATTAGAGGGCCCATTATTAGAGGGCCGTAGTGGACCATTATTAGAGGGCCCATAATTTGAGGGCCCATTAATTAGAGGGTCCATTATTAAGGGCCCATATTAGAGGGCCCATTAATTTAGAGGGCCGCATTATTAGAAGGCCCATTATTAAATGAAGGGTCCATAATTAGTAAGTGGGCCCATTACATTAGGAACCCATATTAGAGACCCATTATTAGAGGGCCCCTTATAGAGTGATCCATTATTAGAGGGATCATTATTAGAGGAGGGTGCACCATATAATTAAGGGTCCATTATTAGTGGGTCCATTATTAGAGGGCCCATTATTAGAGGGCCCTTATTAGAGGGCCCTTATTAGAGGGTCCATTATTAGAGGGCCCTTATTAGAGGCCCATTATAAGAGAGGGCCCATTATTAGAGGGCCCATTTTATTAGAGGGCCCATATTAGAGGGCCCATTTATTAGAGGGCCCATTATTAGAGGGCCCATTATTAAGGGCCCATTATTAGAGGGCCCATTATTAAGAGGGCCCATTATTTGCGGGCCCATGATTTGAGGCCATATTAATGGGCCCATTATTTGAGGCCTATTAGCCCACAAACCCACACTCTTTTGGATGTGTAGAAACCGGAGCATGCAGTGAGAACCCACGGAGTCACGGGAGAACAGCAACGCATCGTGTTTAATCTTGGCCTTTAAATCGAGGGCGCCGCGGTCCTCGATGCCTTCCAGATCGCCGCGTAGAAAGTCCCGGGCCGGGCCTCGCGGGTCGGTCGGGGCCACGGCTGGGCCTCGCTGGTGTCGCAGAGCGGAAGCACGGACGGAGCCCAGCGGCTGGGCCCCGGGTTCGACATACCAAAACGGAGGCGTCGACAGCGCGGTGGCCTGGCGGCGGTGGTGGAAGCCAGCATCGACGGTCGATGAGAGCGTGCGGGGCCACCCCTGAGTGGGGAGTACGGGGTGGGAGGAACAATGGAGACCCAGGGTGGGGGGACTCAAAGGAGAGAAACGGCGTTGCTTTGGCCGCTATATGCCAGTGCCAGGGAGAGAGTAGGTAGGCCGCTATTTTGTGTACACCAAAGAGTCCATCTGTGCCTCGTCAATGCCACAATAAAGGACTCCAACTCCAACTCCAACTCCGCACAGACAGCGCCCATGGTCAGGATCGAACCCCGGTCTGCCGGTCGGTGAAGGCAGCGCTCTACCTTGTGCGCCTCCTGATAAAAAAATGATGACATAAAAACCTGGAGTAACTCAGCCGACATGTTCAGTAAATTCATCAGTTTCCAGGAGCACAATGATGTCATTCGGCCCATCATGTCTATTCTGTCATTCTGTCATGGCTATCCATCTATCTCTCCCTCTCCCCTGCCTTCTCCCCCATAACCCCGGACACCGTACTAATCAAGGAATCTATCTTAAACATGTCCATTGACTTGGCCTACACAGCTCCGTCTGTGGCAAAGAAATTCACAGATTCACCACCCCCCCATATGACAAGAAATTCCACATCATCCGCTATCAATCGGTACATGGGTATATCTGAGGCAAGGCCTCCTGCCCTAGATTTTTTGCCCGCTGGTGAAATGTCCTCTCCACTTCGCTTTCCATGCAGACCACTTTTGGGAGACATTCGAGGTTTGAACCGTATTTCAACAGGTTGAGCTTCAGTATCTCTGGTGCCTGATGGGTAAGCCTTGTACGACTGGGAATAGAAACGGAAAGACGACAGAAATACAGCTTGAAACTCGATAACTGAGACACCAACGGTTTGTGCAAGCGGAGCAGGGCCGCTGCCTAGTTTGTGTGATATTGAGGGTGAGGGGGTGGGGCTAGCAGAGAGATAGGGGGGGCGACAGTTTACTGGCATGGCGGAGTGCCAGGTGGTCGGGTGGCGGAGAGGCGGGTTAAGGGTTGGAGTGGGGAGAAGGTGGGGGATATAAGGGGGGTACGATGGTGTGGGGGGTAATCTATCACTGAATCTTATTTTCTCTGGGTCCCAGTCCCAACTCTTCTATCCACGTGGAGTTGTTGCTTTTGAACCACCGAATGCAGCGCCAGAGACCTGGTTCGATCCCAACCACGTGCTGTCTGTACGAGTTCGTACATTCCTCCCCTTGACCTGCGGGGGTTTTCTCCAGATCTTTCGGTATCAAAGACGTACAGGTTTGTAGGTTAATGGCTTTGAAAATGTAAAAATGCCCCAGTGGTGTAGGATAGTGTTAATGTCGGGGATCGCTGGTCGGTGCGTGACCATGACCGCATAATTTCAGATAATATCATTTTCGATTGACAAAAGCAGAATCCATCGTTTTTTTTGTATTGTTTCGAAGTGTGCATTGATTAGATAAGTTTAAATTAGCAATTAAGTGCGAATAAAAGCCTACAGTTGGAGCACATTGTTGATGGTACAACGCTCGCATTTCACCAAAAGTTTGTTCCTGCTTAAAAACATAAGCTTTTTTAATTTGATTTTGCGCACCTGACTTTGACAAACCTTTTCTATACTTTAGACTTAAAACTTTATCGAGATACATCGTTGAAACAGGCCCTTTCGCCACCTAAAACCGAGTCCGTGCCATCAAGGGCGCTCACCCCATACACTAACACTAAATTGTCGCCTAGTGGTGTAGAAAATAGTGTGTGGAGGTCGTGCGGGGAAACGCGCTGGTCGCACGGAGACCTCACTGTAGCGCTGGCTGAAGGGCCTGTTACCGCCTGTTTCGTAACACCAAAACTAAACTAAACTCCATTGATGCGTCAAACTAATTCATAAGTTCATTACATTGTTAGGAAGCAGAGTTAGGCATTGAGCCTACTCCACCTTCCAATCATGCTGATCTAAGTTTCACTTTCAAACCCCCATTCCTCTCGCCTTCTCTTCCAGAACCCCTGACAAAACCCTACTAATCTAGAATCTGTCTAGTCTCCACCCTTAAAAATATCCATGACACTTGGCTCTCCACAGAACATTGTATTGGGAAATTTAACTACAGAAAAGATGTTACTGTTCCCACAGTAACAGGACACCTGTCCGTAGGTCCCTGAATTGTAAATTACATGAAGCCAACTAAAACGAGACGGCGCAGCGTAGAGTTTGCTGCCCACACTGCGCCAGAGACCCATGTTCGATCCTGACCCCACGGGTGCTGTTGTAAGGTGTTTTTTTATCTTGTCCTCCATGAACCCCGGCGTTTGTTTATCTTTCATTCTCCGGGATCTCCGGATTCCTCCCACAACTCGCAAGAGCATAGCACCGGTGTTTGTTAGGTTGATTCGGCGAGAGTCTGGTATGGTTATGAAATTGAACCCTGAGTCCTGGTTGAAGTATGGTTCGATGTGGCGGGCGATCGCTGGTCCGCGGAGACACCGGTGGGCCAAAGGCTCAGTGATTTTCACGCCGAACATATATCACCAAAATTTAAAATTAAACTTTAGTCTGATACAGTGGTAATGTTCCTACAAACTACTATCTGGGTTGAGTATAAGTTACACAAGTTCTCAACATAAAGAAAGTACCCAGGACCATTTGACCCTGGTGTGTCAAGGATGTGTCAGTGTGCGGGTATCGCTGGTTGGCGCGGCACGGTGGGCCTAAGGGCCTGATTCCATGCTGCATCTTTCAACAAAACTTGCTTTAATGATATGGTCGTCACAGGGAGAAAAAGTAAACTGTGGAAATATACTTCTGATTAATTTATTTAGTTACGTTTTAGAAATGCAGCATGGAAACAGGGCCTGCTGCCACCGGCCCGAGCCGACCAGCGATCCCCCGCGCACTGACACACACGAGGTGAGGGGATTTACACGGTGGGGCCAAAAACGAAGGGCCCGTTTCTGCGCTGTATTCTCTAAGCCGGACCTAAACTAAACAAAACAAACTTTAATCATGAATATTGCAAAGATAGTTTTTTTTTTTTCACCCAACCAAACCCATTCCGGCCATATATGAAAGTTTAGTCCCCTGCCCGGGCGAATGGGAACACTATTATATCCTTCAAACATTATACCAGTCACAATTCAAAGGCAGAAACAGACTTTAAGTATGTCTGTCCGAATCACACAGAGACCTAATACGACACTCCACGCCTTTCCCACTAAGGCTCCAAATGACTCGAGAACCTTCTTTGTTCTTCTGATGGTCTGTGTCAAAATAGACTTCTTAAAGTTTACACCGCAGGCCCTTAGATGTCCATGTTTGAAAGGCTGCCGGGAACCTTACCCTCTGGGTACCAAAAGGGAACATCCATTCCACGTCACTAGATATGAACAAAGATCAACTGTGTTTTGCTTCTTTCGTCCTAAAAACGCTTTCTCATAAATCAATATCTTGAGCATCTGTAAAGCGCATTGTTATACCTGACTGCAATTCAACTCCTCGCTCACCACTAGAGGCAAGCCTACTCTAAACATGCTGTTATTACTGTTACTGTGCATGAACTCTTTCCGAGGTAGAATCCCCCTCCTGCTTTATAACTACAAACAATAATAGACAGTACAATGCGTCTTCCTATTCATCATACAATGCATCACCAACTCATCGCGGACAAGCCTAATAGTCCTATACAATTATATAAATTACAAAACTCCCACACGCATACCCAGCTATCCCCACCTGCCTCATACCCCTTCCCCACCCCCCCCCGCTCCATTCCCCCCATTCCCCCCCTCCACCCCCCTCACCCCAACCCCATAACCCATCACCCCCCTCCCCACCCCTCTCTACTCCCACCCCCTCCCCATCCCCCTTTCTTCCCCTCCCCTTTCCCTCCCCCCTCTCACCCTTCCCCCACCCCACCCCCCCGCACCAATTACCCCTCTCATCCCCATCCCCGCCACCCTTTCGCCTCGTACTTTGCACCACCCCCTCCCCTTCCCCACCCCTCACCTACCCCATCCACCCCCCATCCCCCCTTCCCTCCCATTCTCCACACCCCCCTCACTTCCCCACCTCCTCCACCCCTCCCCACCAACTGCCCCCCCTCACGCACTGCCCTTTCCCCACCCCGCCACCCCACCCTCACCACCGCCCCTCACCCTCCCCACCACGCTTCCTCCCCTTTCTCCGCTCCCCCTCCCACTCCCAACCCCAACACCTTCCCCACTCCCCCACCTTCCCCACTCCTCATCTACCCCATCCCCCTCCCCTTCCCCCCCTCCTCACCACACCCCTTCCCCATCTCCCCCCTTCTCCTAATCCCTCGCCTTTCTCCCCACCCCCTCCCTCACCAACCCCCCCACTATAAAGGGTTAAGACTCCAGGGGGGACACTGTGTGCAGCGGTAGAGTTTGCGCCTCACAGCGACCGAACCCTCGGGTCGATCCTGACTAGGGTGCTTCTGCAACGGAGTTTGTACGTTCTCCCCTGTGAACCCCCGCGTGGGTTACCCCCCCACCCCGGTGCTTACCGGTATAATCCTCCCACGCTCCAAAGACTCGCTCAACGGGGCTTGTAGGTTGATTGGCCTCGGTTAAAAAAAACTTGTAAATCGCACCCCAGAGTGTGCGTACGATAAGTGACAATCGTGCGAGGGATCTGCCGTCGGCGCGGACCCGGTGTGTGAGCCTGTTTCCTAGCGCTGTATCCTCCAAAACTAAACTGAGCGAACAAATTCGCTCTGCAGTAGGTTGCTTGGCAGAAGTATCACTAGAGTTTTTGGAGGATGGGGGGACCGGGACTGTACAGCTCATCAAATACCGCACACAACAGTGAGCCAATCATTTCAGTACTGTTGCCAGTAATAAAAGGTTACATTCAACAAAACAGAATCGCAAAGCCTGTATTAACAGTTAAAAGACCTCCCGGGGACACAGCAAGCAGGTGTCCCATTTACTGTCCCATTTGAAATAAAGGTAGTTGTAATCCGACTAAAGACATGGCAAGTTATGTTTTCAGGGTTCCTTTGAAGTGCCACCTACTGGTGTGGACAGACGGACACACATCTCATCTCCACGCGAAATTCACCTCACTATGACAAACTTCTAAATTACTCCATCATTCATAAACAGTTTACTGCACAAATAATCTCCTGAAGCGTCTATATTACTCACTCTCTCTGCTCCTACATGATAGAGTAATCTGCGACTATGAGGATTGAGGAAAATCGTGGACTATGGCAAGATCTAAGAAACATAAATAGAAATACGAATACACATCATAGAAACAATCACCGCGAAATCAACAGAGTGAGTCGGATAACCATGCGGACCCTTCGGCCAGCACCAGGCGTCAATGTTATCATGGCTGATCATCCCCAATCAATACCCCCACTCTCTGCCCTTCTCCCATAATCTCCCCGTCTCGCTATTTTCAGAGCCCTATCTAGCTCTCCCTTGAAAGCATCCAGAGAACCGCCTCCACCGCCCCTCCTGAAGCCGAGAATTCCACAGACTCACCACTCTCTGTGAGAAAAGTGTTTCTCGTCTCTTGCTAAATGCTTACACTCCATTATTCTAAAACTGTGGCCCCTGTTCTGGACTCTCCAACAATCGGAACATTTCCTGCCCTCTATCGTGTACAAAACTCTTAACCAATCTTAATGTACAATAAGACCCCTCTATTCCTTCCTAAACTCCAATGTAGCATGCCCAGCCGCTCCCATTCTCTCAGCATATGCACAGTCCCGCCATCCGAGAATTAAACCTTGTAATGTGATTCAATGGATCATGGTTGATCAGCCCAATCAGTACCACCATTCCTGCCTTCTCCCCATATCCCCTGTACTTCGAATCTTTAAGAGCCCTATCTAATCTCGTGGACACGAGATCTGGCGTAAGCTCACGGGTCAGGCAAGCATCTCTGGAGAAAAGGAATAGGTAAGTGACGTTTCAGGTCGAGACCCTTCCTACAGACTTCAAGCCGCTCCCCGCTGGGTCTTTTGTTCTCTGCACTCCCCCCCGCCCCATTCTCCGATGAGAAGAGAAAGCACAAAGACGAGTATAGTATTCTCATACTAATAAGGACAACTAAAGTGAAAGAACTGCAGGATGATCTGGTTTACACCGAAGATCGACACAAAGTGCTGGAGTAACTCAGTGGGAAGGCAGCGTCCCTGGAGAGGAGGAATAGTCTGAAGACGGGTCCCGACCCGAAAAACGTCCCCCATTCCTTCTCTCCAGAGATGCTGCCTGCCCCGCTGAGTTTACTCCAGCTTTTTTGCGTCAATGTCTTAAATCTGTTTTATTGAGTTTTACATTTTCAACTTGGAAGCCCCGAGATTTTACGTTGGTGTTTTCCCGTCCTCAGCTAAGGCTATATTATCCTTTCCACTGCCCTTTCCCTCGTCTTCATGTCTTGTATTTTCAAGTTCAAGAGAGTTTTATTGTCGTGTGTCTCCCTGATGGGACAATGACATTTCATGCTTTGCTTCATTCAGCACACAGAGCATTAGAAGAGCTTTTATAAGAGCTTTCCCCCTCTCTGGTTCGCAAAACCAGCCTCTGCAGTTCCTTGATTTCTTTCTGCTTTTCAGCACCTCATCTTTTTACCTCGAAACGCTTATTCTCCCAACTGCTTCCTGCTGGAGGCCGAGATACTCCGGTGTCTTGGCAGCACTGGGCCTCTACTCGCTGGAGTTTGAGTGGGGGACCTCATTGACCCATTCGGCCACTCCGCCATTCAATCACGGCTGACCTCTGCCCCTGACCCCATTTTCCTGTCTTCTCTCCCAAAACCCTCGACACCCGTTCTAATCAAGAATTTTGTCGATCTCTGCCTTAAAAATATCCACTGACTTGGCCTCCACAGCCCTCGTGGCAATGAGTTCCACAGATTAACTGCCCTCCGACTAAAGAAGTTCCTCCCCACCTCCTTTCTAAAAGAGCGCACCTTTTAATTCTGAGGTTGTGACCTCTGGTCCTAGACTCTCCCACCAGTGGCAACACTTTCCCACATCCAGTCTAATCTATGCCTTTCATTATTCTGTTTCATTAAGTGTAAATGAGGTCCCCCCCTCATCCTTCAACATGTTTGTGTATATATACATATATGTTTATTAGTACGGTGTCAGGGGTTATGGGGAGAAGGCAGAGAATGGGGTCGGGATGGGGAGATAGATCAGCCATGATTTTATGGTGGGAGTAGGCTTGATGGCCAAATGGGAATCATTCTGCTCCTGACACTTTCTGACCTTATAGACAATAGATAATAGGCCCTTTGAGCCAGCACCGCCATTCAATTTGTGATCCACGGCTGATCATCCCCAATCAGTACCCGTTCCTGCCTTCTCCCCATATCCCCTGACTCCGCTATCTTTAATGACCCGATCTAGCTCTCTCTTGAAAGTATCCAGAGAACCGGCCTCCACCCACTGAGGCAGAGAATTCCACAAAACTCCTCTGTGTGAAAAACTGTTTCCAAATCGTCTCCGTTCTAAATGTCTTACCCCTTATTCTTAAACTGTGGCCCCTGGTTCTGGACTCCCCCCAACATCGGGAACATGTTTCCTGCCTCTAGCGTGTCCAAGCCCTAATAATCTTATATGTTTCAATAAGATCCCCCTCTCTAACCCTTCTAAAATCCAGAGTGTACAAGCCCAGCCGCTCCATCTCTACAGCACAACAGTCCCCCGCCATCCCGGGAATTAACCTTGTAAACCTGCGCTGCACTCCCTCAAATTATGGGACCAAAAACTGCACACAATACTCCAGGTGTGGTCTTATAGGGCCTTATGACAGACAAGACAGACAGTCAGACAGACAGACCAAAAAACTAAACAATTAATAGTGTAATAATAGCAATAATAGTCTATATAGTTCAGAGTTTAGTTGGAGTTTGTAGAGTTTTAATAGCCTGATGGCTGTGGGGAAGTACTGTTCCTACACACCTGGACGTTACAGTTTTCATGCTCCTGTACCTTCTTCCTGATGGCAGGGGTGAAATGAGCGCGTGGCCAGGATGGTGTGGGTCTCTGATGATGCTGGCTGCCTTTTTGAGGCAGCGACTCCTGTAGATCTCTTCGATGGTGGGGAGGTCAGTGCCCTTGATATAGAAATAACTTCAAGACGCTTGGTTGCACAAAAAAATAATAATTAGAAACTGATTTGGTATTTACAAATAAGCACTAATCCTGAAACTCTACAAAGGTTATCAGTTTGCGGGCATGTCGTTATTGATCTTAAGCCCTTTCCTTTGTTTAAGATAAGAATGTTAACAACCAGATTGGTTAGAAACCATGATATGAAATAGTTTCAAGGACTTTAGTTTAGAGATACAGCATGGAAACAGGACCTTCGGCCCACAGAGTCCATGCCGACCATCGATCACCCGTTCAAATTAACTCTATGCTATCTCACATTCAAGTTCATAGAGGCCAGTTAATCTACAAACTTGCTCATCTTTGGGACGTGGGTGGGAAACCCACCCTGGTCAATGGAGAACGTGCAAACTCCACACACACAGCAGCCGAGGTCAGGATCAAACCCCCCGAGTCTCCGGGCTGCAGAGATTTAGTTTAGTTTAGTTTAGATCATACATCATGGCAACAGGCCCTTCGGCCCACCGAGCCTGCACCGACCAGCGACCCCCCCCCCCCCCCCGCACATTAACACATCACCCTATGCACACTAGGGACAGTTTACATTTCCTTCAAGCCAATTAACCTACAGATCTGCACGTCTTTGGAGTGTGGGAGGAATCCGAAGATCTCGTAGAAAACCCACGCAGGTAACGGGGAGAAGGTACAAACTCCGTACAGACAGCACCCGTAGCCGGGATCGAACCCGGCGTCTCTGGCGCTGAGAGGCAGCAACTCTCCGCTGCGCCACGATGCCATATGGAATTAGATGAACTAATCTGAGACGAATTGAACCTGTGCCCCCTTGTGGATGTGCTTTATTTAATTGATTGAAATATTCTCTTCAAAATCACAGCAGAATTATTAAGGCCAAGCGTATTATATTCAGTTGTAGCATTATCCTTATTCCCTATTGATTATTGGCAAGAGATTGCTCATTTGGAAACTTTTATGTTGTGTTCTGAAGTTGGAAATTATAGACAATAGACAATAGGTGCAGGAGGAGGCCATTCATCCCTTCGAGCCAGCACCGCCATTCAATGTGATCATGGCTGATCATCCCCAATCAGTACCCCGTTCCTGCCCTCTTCCCCATAACCACCTGACTTTCCGCTATCTTTAAGAGCCCTATCTAGCTCTCTCTTGAAAGCACCCAGAGAAACCTGCCTCCACCGCCCTCTGAGCAGAGAATTCCACAGACTCACCCACTCTCTGTGAGAAAAAGTGTTTCCTTCCTCGTCTCCGTTCTAAATGGCTTACTCCTTATTCTTAAACTGTGGTCCCGGTGCTGGACTCCCCCAACATCAAGGAACATGTTTCCTGCCTCTAGCGTGTCCAAGCCCTTAACAATCTTATGTCACTGTTTCAGCGCGCGTGATGAGATACCCTCTCATCCTTCTAAACTCCAGTGTGTACAAGCCCAGCTGCTCCATTCTCTCAGCATATGACAGTCCCGCCATCCCGTGAATTAACCTTGTAAACCTACGCTGCACTCCCTCAATAGCAAGAATGTCCTTCCTCAAATGAGGGGACCATAACTGCACACAATACTCCAGGTGTGGTCTTACAAGGGCTCTGTACACTGCAGAAGGACCTCTTTGCTCCTATATTCGACTCCACTTGTTATAAAGTATAAATTATTGCCAACAAGAAGTCTATTTTGTCACACATTTCGATCCTGACCTCGGGTGCTTTCTGTGATGAGTTTACACATTCTCCTGTAACCGCGTGGGGTTCATCCGGGTGCCCCGGTTTCTTACCACACCCCACAGACGTGCATACTTCAGGATTAATTGGCCTCTTTGTGTAGGGAGTGGACGTGAAAGTGGGTCAACGTAGAACTAGAGTGAAGAAACAAAGAACTGCAGATGTGTTAAAGAAGGAACTGGAAAATCGAAGGTAGTCGTAGGAAACTCATCGGGTGCAACAGCATCTATGGGACTGTGCAAAATGCAATCACTGGCATTAAATTTACCTGGATATTAACTTTAAAATAAATGTTAGATATATTTTCTAGGAGCATATATTTCAGAACCAATGTAACTCAGACCTGGAAACATCTCCTAATCCTCTTCCCCGGAGATGCTGCCTGACGTGCTGAGTTTCTCCAGCACTGTGTGTCGATTGAGGACTCGGTGGGCCGAAGGACCAATGTCCATAGCGGTACAGCACCTCATATTTTGCTTGGGTAGTTTACACCCCAGCGGTATGAACATTGACTTGTCTAACTTCAAGTAGCCCTTGCTTTCCCTCTCTCCATCCCCTCCCCCTTCCCAGTTCTCCCGCCAGTCTTACTGTCTCCGACTACATTCTACCTCTGTCCCGCCCCGACCGCTGACAACAGTCTGAAGAAGGGTCTCGACCCGAAACGTCGCCTATTCCTTCTCTGGATAGATGTTGCCTCACCCGCTAAGTTTCTCCAGCATTTTGTGTCTACCTATGTCCATGCTATATCTCTAAACTAAGTAGACTTGGATAGTCTTGGATCGAGTGGATGTGGAGAAGATGTTTCCACACATGGGAGAGTCTAGGACTAGAGGTCATAGCCTCAGAATCAATGGACGTTCCTTTAGGAAGGAGAGGAGAAGGAATTTATTTAGTCCGAGTGTGGTGAATCTGTGGGATTATTTGCACTGAAGGCTGTGGAGGCCAAGTCAGTGGATATATTTAAGGCAGAGATAGATAAATTCTTGATTAGTACGGGTGTCGGGGTTTATGGGGGGAAGGCAGGAGGATGGGGTTAGGGAGGAGAGATTGATCAGCCATGATTGAATGGCAGAGTAGAATTGATGGGCCAATAGGCCTAATTCTGCTCCTATTACTTATGACTTAAACTAATCTAAGCCGCTTGGTTGTCAGGATTCGAACATCAAAGTCCAAAGTCAAAGTGAAAAGAGTTTATTGTCATGTGTCCCTGATAGGACAATGAAATGTTTGCTCTGCTTCAGCACCACAGATCATAGTAGGCATTGACTACAGAACAGATCAGTGTGTCCATAGACCATGATATACGCAAATGCACACATGAATAAATAAATTGATAAAGTGCAAATAACAGATGGAGGGGTATTAATGTTCAGAGTTTGGTCCGAGCTAAGTTTAATAGCCTGATGGCTGTGGGGAAGTAGCTATTCCTGAACCTGGTCGTTGCAGTCTTCAGGCTCCTGTACCTTCTACCTGAAGGTAGCGGGGAGATGAGTGTGTGGCCAGGGTGGTGTGGGTCCTTGATGATGCTGCCAGCCTTTTTGAGGCAGCGACTGCGATAGATCCCCTCGATGGAAGGGAGGTCAGAGCCGATGATGGACTGGGAAGTGTTTACTACTTTTTGTAGTTCTTTTCCTCTCCAGGAGCGCTCAAGTTGCCGAACCAAGCCACGATGCGCAACTGGTCAGCAAGCTCTCTCTACTGTGCACCTGTAGAAGTTAGAGAGAGAGTCCTCCTTGACAAACCGACTCTCCATAATCTTCTCAGGAAGTAGAGGCGCTGATGTGCTTTCTTAACGATTGCGTCAGTGTTCTCGGACCAGGAAAGATCTTCACAGATGTGCACGCCCAGGAATTTGAAGTTCTTGACCCTTTCAACCATCGACCCGTTGATATAAACGGGACTGTGGGTCCCCATCCTACTCCTTCCAAATCCACAATCAGTTTCTTGGTTTTGCTGGTGTTGAGGGCCAGGTTATTGTGCTGGCACCATATGGACAGTCGCTCGATCTGTCTTCTGTACTCTGACTCATCCCCATCAGTGATACATCCCACATCAGTGGTGTCGTTAGCGAACTTGATGATGGAGTTCGCACTGTGACCGGCTACGCAGTCATGAGTATAGAGTGAGTACAGCAGGGGGCTGAGCACGCAGCCTGGAGGTGCTACCGTGCTGATTGTTATCGAGTCTGACACATTTCCACCAATACGAACAGACTGTGGTCTGTGAATGAGGAAGTCGAGGATCCAATTGCAGAGGGATGCGCAGAGACCCAGTTCTGCGAGTTTGGTAACCAGCTTGGAGGGGATGATTGTGTTAAATGCCGAGCTGTAATCGATGAATAACAGCCTGACATATGAGTTTTTGTTGTCCAAGTGGTCCAGAGCGGAGTGGATGGGCTAGCGAGATCGCGTCCACCGTTGATCTGTTGTGGCGGTAAGTGAACTGCAGAGGGTCAGGTTTTTGTCGAGGTAGAGTTGATTTGCGCCATGATCAACCTCTTCGAAGCGCTTCATCACCACAGGCGTTAGTGCCACATGTCGATAGTCATTGAGGCACGTCACCTTACACTTCTTGGGCACCGGTATTATTGATGCCCATTTTGGGGACCTCAGACCTCAGAAGTGAAAGGGTTGAAATTTGTCGTTAAAAACTCCAGCCAGTTGGTCCACACACAGGTTTTTAGAACACGACGACAGTATACCCATCGGGTCCCAGGCGCTTTTCTCGCGAGCGAGGGTTCAACCCCTCTGAAGGATTTCCTGACGTCGGCCTCTGTGACTGAGACATGAAATACCCATCACAGCGAATGGGGGCTCGGGAAGGCACACCGGTGTTCTTCCTTCTAAAGCGTGCGTAAAATGCATTGAGCTCGTCAGTGGAGTGATGTTTCACCGACATTCGAGCTGCCTCCTGGTTTCGCTTTGTAGGAGGTGATTGCTATTCAGGCCGCCACAGCTGACCGAATATCTGTCTCATCCTCCAGCTTGGAGCAGAAGTCCCTATTGGCCTTTTGATGGCCTTACCAAGGTCATATCTGGACTTATAGAACACTGTATCATCAGACATGAATGCCCAGTGTCTGGTCTTCTGAAGAGTGGGGGGTGGTGGGGGGGGGGATCTCAAAGTTGATCCAAGGTTTCTGATTGGGAAACACTCGGAAGTTTTTGGTGGGGATGCAGTCCTCCTACAACATTTCTTAATGATGTCTGTGGACAACTGTGGCGTATTCGTTCAAGTCCGTTGCGAGTCCTTGAACATTGGCCAGTCTACAGACTCCAAACAGTCCTGTAGTTGTATTGTATATCTTTATTATCATTTTCCTGAGTACTTACATACCCAGAGGAAATGAAAAAGCGTTTCTCAACAGTGTCCATTTCAGTGTGCGGTAAAAATTAAATAGAAATAAAAAAATAAAGTACATATATCACGAGTTCCGATCGGCAGCGGCACGACAATGGCTCTGCTTCAGTGTGTCCAGGTGTTGGTGGTTGGTGCGCGATACTTTGGCAGGGGGCAAAGTCCGTTTATCAGTCTTATAGCCTGCGGGAAGAAGCTGAGGAGCGTCCTGCTGGTTTTGCAGCTGATGCTTCCTGTACTCTTCCCAGATGGCAGGATGGAGAATATGTGATGCGATGGGTGGTTAGGGGTCTTTGATGATGGAGATGGCTCTGCTGATACATCTCTTCCTGTATATGTCCAGCAGGAAAGGGAGTGGAGAGCACCAATGATCTGCTGGCCGGTCTTTACAATCCTGTCCAGTTGATGCCGTTCGTACGCCTTGCAGCTCCCGAACCAGGGGGTGATGCCGTAGGTTAATGTGCTCTCGATTGTCCCCTATAAAAAGTCGTTTGTAGGGTGCAGTGGGGGAGACCTGCTTTCCGTAGTCTCGGAGAGGGTGTACCCCCACCCCCCCCCCCCTCTTGTCGCTGCTGGGCTCTCTTGACCAGTGCTGTGGTGTTGGTCATGGACGTCAGGTCATCTGAAATTAAATTAAATCCTCTTTGAAATTAAAGCATATAATTAGTTAGTTACCCAATTGTAGCTAATTACAAAAGTGAATTCAACTTAGATCTAAAACATCTATCCATTTCTTAAGAAATTATTAACATTTTTTTTTAAAAAGCCTAAGTGTCCAAATAACATTCACACAAGAAATCAGAATATTACTTGGGATTTTTAAAATCTATTTGTCATTCATTTCTAGGCCAAATGAAGGGATTTAGTGGCTTATATGCCCATAAAATTAATGGGGGCCTGGTATGATTTAAATCAACTTGCGAGTGGGATTTTAAGGAACGCAGATTTGGGTTGGGTTGTTGTTTTGGATTCGGAAGTTGCGGTTTGCGGTGAATTTAAAACCCCATATTGGCAGGAAAAATACTGCCGGTTCGTATGGGGAATAAATCACCGTTTCGCAACATGAAATTTGGATTAAGGTCATCTAAACAAGCAAGTTTATATGTAAAAATAAACGGCTTTCCTTTACCTGTCCCTTACGTAAAATCCGTCCCCGTTGCCGGCGTGCACGGCATTAGAAACTAATTTTTATTTTACTCCAGCGCTGAAATAGTCGGGCGATTTAAAACAAAAAATCCACAGACCGACAGTCGGAACGAATCTTCAGCAAAAAGCTCGCAACCCGAGAAAATATAATTCTGGAAGGCATTGGAAAACCGCATTTTAACCCCCCCCCCCCCCCCCAAAGGCGCCAAAGTCGCGCACACGGCCAGTGACAGAACTGCAGCGCCGCTGAAGGTAAGTTTTGTAACATACCTAGTATCTGTACACTGTGGACGGTTCGATTGTGATCATGTATTGTCTTTCCGCTGACTGGTTAGCACGCAACAAAAGCTTTTCACTGTACCTCGTTACACGTGACAGTAAACTGAGCTCAAAACGCAACGCAATTTACGCTCTTTATTAAAGCCAATTCACCTGCAAGCCTGTACGTCTTTGGAGTGTGGGAGGAAACCGGAGCACCCGGGGAAAACCCACATGGTCACGGAGGGGAGCGTACAAACAGCGTACAGCCAGCACGTGTAGTCAGGATCGAACCCGGGTCTCTGGCGCTGTGAGGCTGCAGCTCTGCCCTGCGCCACCGTGACGCACATTTTTTAATTTAATTTTTTTCTTTCAACAATGGAAATTGCTGCGGGAATGATTGATCGATTACCTTGAGGGAAAAGAATCTTTGGAATTCTCTACCTACCAGGGCTGTGAAGTTTGAAGAACATCCAAGCCACAGATTGATAGGATTTTATACATTAATAGAATCAAGGGGAAAAGGGATTAATGTGGGAATGTGGCTATGACGTTAACGATCAGCCAAGTCGCTGCGGCGATTCGTGCAGCTGTCTCTCAGTCCCAGTTCTCCAAGTTCAAGTCTGACTCCCGGTCCTGTTTGTGCGGAGTCTCCACATTCTTCCCAATTCCGCAGTTAGACACAAAAAGCTGCAGTAACTCAGCGGGACAGGCAGCATCTCTGGGGAGAAGGAATGGGTGACGTTTCAGGTCGAGACCCTTCTTCACCCATTCTTTCTCTCCAGAGATGCTGCCTGTCCCGGTGAGTTACTCCAGCACTTTGTGTCTATCTTCAGCGTAAACCAGCATCTGCAGTTCCTTCCTTTTTATCCTTATTAGTGTGAGAAACTATACTTGCTTTGTGTTTTCCTCTTCTCGTCAGAGAATGAGGGCGGGGTGAGAGGGAGGGGGGGGGGGGGGGGGGGGGTGCAGAGAACAAAAGACCCGGCGGGGAGGGGCCTGAAGTCTGAGGAAGGGTCTCGACCTGAAACGTCACCTAAAGCTGGAGTAACTCAGCGGGACAGGCAGCATCTCTGGGGAGAAGGAATAGGTGACGTTTCAGGTCGAGACCCTTCTTCACCCATTGTTTCTCTCCAGAGATGCTGCCTGTCCCGGTGAGGTACTCCAGCTTTTTGTGTCTATCTTCGGTTTACACCAGCATCTGCAGTTCCTTCCTACACTTTCTAATTCCACG
Source organism: Okamejei kenojei (assembly GCA_035221665.1). Classification (NCBI taxonomy): domain Eukaryota; kingdom Metazoa; phylum Chordata; class Chondrichthyes; order Rajiformes; family Rajidae; genus Okamejei; species Okamejei kenojei. Next base: position 127,713,135 of record CM069134.1, on the reverse strand, counting down.
TTAGTTTTCCTTGGGTGATCCAGTTTCCTCCCACGTCCCAAAGGCATGTCGGATGTTCACTCGCCAACTTCCACCAACATGTCTCCTGCTGCGCCAGAGGACCAAACACCCTCGGCCACTGCTACGCCACCATCACGAATGCCCACCGCTCTATCCCTCGCCCTCACTTCGGTAAATCCGATCGTACCGCGGTGCTGCTTCTCCCTGCCTACAGGCAGCAATTAATGAGCGCACCCCCAGAGGTGAGGACCGCACAGAGCCAGGGGCGGAAGACACGGGGGGGGGGGGGGGGCAGAGGGGACACATCCCACCCGTGTTTTGAAAGGTGGGGGACAACCCCCCCCCTCCAAGTTTTTGTAATCGGGATTTTAAAATCTCCGCTTTCCGCGAGACGGTGGAGGTGGGACTGCTGATCGAGGGAGGGCGCCGATTGGACGAGAGAGACGTCGGTCAGCAGGCAATGGGGGCGGGACATGATGATTCAGTGTGGTGATTGGAGGAGGGAGGAGTGGGGGGGGGTGGGACTGAGGATAGAGTGCGGTGATTGGAGGAGGGCGACGTGGCACAGACCTGCGCCTCATCCACAGCCAGGGATCGATCCCGGCCGGGTCTAACGGCGCTGTCTCATCCCCACCTGAGTGCCACCCCCACCCACCCCCGCCCCACGGGTGGCCAGAGAGGGCGGGGGTCAGACGCGAGCTGTACCCCCAGGCCCACAGCCAGCGCAGGGAAGCAGCGCTAACCCCAGCTCAACTCTGCCTGGTCTTGCGGGAAATATGGCCAGCGCTGATGCCCCATCAGGGCCGTAGTTAACCCGGCGAGACAGGCAGAGTTGAGCTGCATTTAGCGCTGGATTGAGCCTCCGAAGCCTCCCCGCGCCATGCACGCGCACGGACGCCAATAACTGCGTCCCCCGTCTCCCGGTCCCCTCCATGTTTTGATAGCGAGTTCCGCTCTTGCACAGAGCTGGTCGGGGGGAGGGGGGGGGGGGGGCGGAGGAACAACTCCTAGTTGGAGTTATTGGGGGTTGATGCTGGCACATGTAACTGGGTCCTGAACTTTCTATCGCAACGGCAGCAGACAGTCAGGGTGGGCAGTAGGACATCAAAAACCATAGCCGTGAGCACTGGCTCGCCCCAAGGCTGTGTCCTAAGCCCCCTGCTGTTTAGTCTGCTTACACACGACTGTACTGCTAGACTCAACAACAACTTCATCAAAACAAGTTTTCGCTGACGACACAACAGTGGTGGGTCTCTTCAGTGACAATGATGAGTCGGCGTACAGGAAGAAGGTGGAGCTGCTCACAGGTTGGTGCAGATCCCACAACCTCATTCTCACGTGGGAAAAACGAAGGAGATGGTGGTTGACTCAGGAGGGCGGGGAAAAACAACGCCAACACCTCTGCAACATCGGATGGAGCTGATTGTGGGAAGGTCAGCAGTGTCCTGCACCACCATCCCGCCCTCAAGTTCACTATTTACTCTCGCTCTTTCTTTGAATAGCAGGGTAATGTTTAATGACTCCTAGTGCTTTAGAACTACTCCAGAAATGTACTTGCGTTTGGCTGTGCTTGTATTTATCCATAATATTACCTGATTTGATTGGGAATCGTGCATGGGTGACGGTGGCGCAGCGGTAGAGCTATTGCCTCACAGCGCCGGAGACCCGGGTTCGATCCTGACTACGGGTGCTTGTCTGTATGGAGTCGGTACGCTTTCCCCGTGACCTGCGTGGGTTTTTTTCCAAGATCTTTGGGTTCCCCCCACACTCCAAAGACGTACAGGTTTGTAGGTTAATTGGCTTGGCATTAATGTAAGTTGTCCCAAGTGTGTGTGTGGGACAGTGTTAATGTCCGGGGATCGCTGGTCGGTGTGGGACGAAGGACCTGTTTCCGCGCTGCATCTCTAAACCAAACTAAACTAAACGCTTCACGATGCCTCTGGCACATGACAATAATATACCTAACACTAAATCTAAAACACACCCTCCATGTGGTTATAACCTTGCGTTCACTCAGATGGCAAAAACCTATGGAGAAGTGAGTAGAAAGGAACTGTAGACGCTGGTTAATACCGAAGATAGACATCAAGTGCTGGAGTAACTCAGCGGGTCAGGCAGCATCTCTGGTGAATAAGGATGGGTAACATTCCGGGTCGGGTCTGAGGAGGGTCTGAGTTCTTGGGAGAGGTTGAGTAGGCTGGGACTGTAGGCTGTAGCCTTGGAGAGCAGGAAATATGAGTATAAAAGGACAAGCCAGATGCAGGAAAAATGTTCCCAATGTTGGGCGAGTCCAGAACCAGGGGCCACAGTCTTAGACTAAAGGGGAGGTCATTTAAGACTGAGGTGCGAAAATACTTTTTCACCCAGAGAGTTGTGAATTTATGGAATTCCCTGCCACAGAGGACAGTGGAGGCCAAGTCACTGGATGGATTTAAGAGAGAGTTAGATAGAGTTCTAGGGGCTAGTGGAGTCAAGGGATATGGGGAGAAGGCAGGCACGGGTTATTGATAGGGGACGATCAGCCATGATCACAATGAATGGCGGTGCTGGCTCGAAGGACCGAATGGCCTCCTCCTGCACCTGTTTTCTATGTTTCTATGTTTCTATATTTCTATGAGGGGTGATCTTATAGATGTATAAAAAATCGAGAGAGGAAAATTCAGGTAGATACACAGAGTCTCTTTCCCAGAGTAGGTGAATTAGGACCAAGAAGACATAGGTTTAAGGTGAAGGGGAAAAGATTTAATAGGAATCTGAAGGGTAATTATTTCACACAAAGGGTGGTGGGTGTATGGAACAAGCTGCCAGAGGAGGTAGTTGAGGCTGGGAGTATCCCACCGTTTAAGAAACAGTTAGACAGGTACATGGATAGGATAGATTTGGAGGGAAATGGGCCAAACGCGGGCAGGTGGGACTAGTGTAACTGGGACATGTGGACAAGTTGGGCCGCAGGGCCTGTTTCCACGCTGTATCGCTCTATGACTCGACCCGAAATGCCACCCATCTGATTTCTCCAGAGAAGTCGCCTGGTGCGCTGAGTTACTCCAGCACTTTGTGTCAATGTAACCTGGATTAAACCACACTCGCCGCTCATTATGTCACCCTGGGTCTCATGTGCAAAAATGCAGCTGCAAAAATGTCCTTGCATATTTTCCAAAGGCTCGTTCTACATTCACAGACTGCAGAGTATAATCAAAAAGAAAATGACAAATGTTCGACTGTGAAAGCAGATGTTTTTAAAAATGCCAGGGAAGCAACTATTTTGTCATGCTCGGCTGTTGTCACGGCAACATCATCTGCTTTGTTTGTTCTCCTTTCTCTCAATAAAAGGGCTGCACATCATCACAGGATTCCTGCCGGCCAACTTAAACACAATCGCCCGAATCAAGACCATCGCACGTTCTTGCACGGGTTCCTGTTGTCTAACAGCAATAGCACGAAGGATTGATTCTTCCGACAGTGTCATCTTTACGTGAACATCCAAATGTTTACCCTTTTTGTTTCAGTGGGATAGCATCGATCCAAAGAGTTCTACGGTGGTTCAATGGTTTAGGTTTAGAGATACAGCGCAAAGAGACAGGCCCTTCGGCCCACCGAGTCCGCGCCGATCGGAGATCCCCACACATCAACGCTGTCCTACACACACTAGTCAAGCGTTCAAGAAGGAACTGCAGATGCTGGAAAATCGAAGGTAGACAAAAATGCTGGCGAAACTCAGCGGGTGAGGCAGCATCTATGGAGCGAAGGAAATAGGCGACGTTTCGGGTCGCGACCCTTCTTCGGACTTCAGTCTGAAACATCGCCTACTCCTTCTATCCAGTGATGCTGCCTGTCCCCGCACCATCTTTCCCTCTCAACCCCATTCTCTTGCCCTCTCTCCATAACCTCTGACACCCATACTAATCATGAATCTATATCTATCTCCGCCCTAAATATCTCCACTGACTTGGCCTCCGCAGCCTTCTGTGGCGAAGAATTCCACAGAGGCACCGTCCTCGTGACGAAAGAGATTCCTCCTCATTTATTCATTCATCATCATTGGAAACATTAGCGGCGCAGGGGCGCTGGTCTCCGACGGGAACGGCGACGGACGCACCACACATCTCCGTCCTCCAGTTCCTCCGCCGCTGGAAGTCTAGGATTTTGGTGCGTGTGTGCTTTATCATCACTCCTTACAATGCCGCGCACGACAGTGATCGCAACTTCTACTGAAGTGTAGACGGCCGTTGGCTCGCTAGGAGCTCATCCGCCATTTGACAGGTCTCGTTTTTGGTCCTGCTGGGGGTCCACAGCCCCCTCCTCACCTGGCAAACCAGGTGGGGGAGACGGTTTAGTCGCCGACTGTCCGACCATGGAGCGGGCAGCACGGGGATTACATGGTACCCGTGGCGGGGGGGGGGGGGGGGGACGCCCCCCGACGTGACCTCTCCTACCCAAAAAGAACGACCTTGGACCTAGACTCTCCCACTGGTGGAAACATCCTCTCCACATCCACTCTATCCAAGCCTTTCACTATTCTGTTCATTTCAATGAGCCCCCCCCCCCCCTTCTAAACTCCAGCGAGTCCAGGCCCAGTGCCGTCAAATGCTCATCATAGGTTAACCCACTCATTCCTGGATCGAGCAGGTACATGGCGGACTGAGCAAAGGTGTTCAGTGAAACGATCGCCTACTCTGACTGATGAAGGCCAATGTGCCAAGATGCCTTAACGACCGCCCTCTCTACCTGTGGTGCCACTTTCAAAGAATGGTTCAAAGATTCCTTTGCGAGCCCATTCTTAGTCACGTGTGTGACCGAAATCGTGGGAAAATCTGGAATACATCCCTTCTAATTCTGAAAGCATTCCAGGTAGATTGTTTTGGTGCTGTATACATGATTCCTATTTTTTTCAGTTTATCAGGTGAAAATATTTATGTTATGCTGACAATGTTTGTTTAGGGTCAGGGGTCAAACACGACTGGTCACGTGTGTGACCAACTATGAACATGGAAGCATTTTTTTTTCAAGACTCAGTTTTAACTTACAAACCTTTGTGAATTTTAAAAAGCTAGAACGTTCGTACCTTTAGCAGACATGCATTATAGTTCTGTGGGAAGGAAAATAGCAATGGATAAAATTAATCTCTTACAAGAATTTTTTTGAATGTATTACTTTATGAGATGCTGTTTGGTCACGTGTGTGACATTTTCGCTTCGCTCTCCAAAGGGTGGCCCTGCTCGATAACATTCTCCAGAGCCCCGCCGTTCACTGTGTAAAAGGCAAGTATGTAGGAGGAAATTGAGTCCTTTGGATGTGAAGGATGAGAGGGGATCTCGTAGAAACATATAAAATTCTTAAGGGATTGGACGGACTCGATGCATGACAAATGTTCCCCATGTTGGGGTAGTCCAGAACCAGGGAGACACAATTTAAGAATGCGGGGTAAAGCCATTTAGGACTGAGATGAGGAACATCTTTTTCCACCCAGAGAGTTGTGAATCTGCGGAATTCTCTGCCACAGAAGGCAGTGGAGGCCAATTCACTTGATGTTTTCAAATGTAGAGTTAGATTTAGTTCTTAGGGCTAATGGAATCAAGGGATATTGGGGAAAAAGCAGGAACGGGGAACTGATTTTGTATGATCAGCCATGATCACATTGAATGGCGGTGCTGGCTCAAAGGACCGAGTGGCCTACTCCTGCACCTATTGTCTATTGTCTATTGTCTATCTCCCTTCTGTCTACTCACTGGTTTGGTTCAACGAGGCTCTGTTTATTTTCTTTCCACGTAAGCTCTCTGTAGATTACTCAATCTTTCCTGGCGAGAAGCTTTACCATTGGCACAGACATACGACTTGGTGTGAATTATTAACACCAATTACGGCCATGAGCGGAAATCCAGCTTTTGGCCTGCGGAGATGTTACGTTGTGGGGAAAGAAGGGTGAATGACATGGGTCGGGAGGAACTGCAGATGCTGGTTTAATCGGAAGATAGACACAAAAAGCTGGAGTAACTCAGCGGGACGGGCGGCATCTCAGGAGAAAGGAATAGGTGACGTTTCCGGTCGAGACCCTTCTCCAGACTTGGGTTGTTTCACCCATGGTGTGATTTTTTATCAAATCTACATTATTTGTTCATTTCAAATAATTTTAAATGTTCCTTTGTTCAGTTTAGTTTAGAGATACAGCGCGGAAACAGGCCCTTCGGCCCACCGGGTCAGTGCCAACCAGCGATCCCCGCACATTAACGCTATCCTACACACACTAAGGACAGTTTTTACATTTACACCAAGCCAATTAAAACCTACAAACCTGTACGTCTTTGGGGTGTGGGAGGAAACGGAAGATTTCGGAGAAAACCCACGCAGGTCACGGGGAGAATGTACAAACTCCGTACAGACAGCACCCGTAGTCAGGATCGAACCTGCGCTGTGATGGGCCTGGCACACTTGGGCGATTTTTTTGCACCGACTGCCGGCGACTGTCATAGTCGTAGCAGGTCGCCGAAAAACCGTCGGCAGGACCCCCCCCTACGATAATGTCTACGACAATGCCCACAACAACCTGCCTCCTAGTCGACGTCAAGCTACGGCAAGCTGCCGACAACCGGCGACCCATTAGGACGTCCACCTACGACCACACCTGCGACAACCCACGTCCACCCGCGACAAGCTACCACAAGGCAAGGCAATTCAGTCGCCGGTTGACGTACGTTGGCGTTGGTGCCAATGGAATTCACCGGCAACAACCTACGTCATCCTGGCGATAACCTACGACAGCACCTACATCAGGAGAAGTCAAGCCACGCTCATTGGCGTCAAGCCCACTGTCGCCGACTGTCGCCAAAACGTTTTGAACATTTCAAAATCCAGCGGCGACCAGAAAAGCGCTACGACTCTTTGGGCGACTGAGGAGACGACTCACGACCACACGGGCGACACCCCGGCCGGCGACCATGTTGCCTGTAGTCGCCTAAAAATTAGCCCAAGTGGGACAGGGGCATAAGGCAGTAGCTCTAGCACTCTGCCACCGTGCCCCCCCTCAGGCTTTCCCAGCCCTCAAGACCAACAAAATATGCCTCGTAAAGTTCGGACCACCAATCCGTCGTGAGTTTAAAGAGAATTGTGGAGCACAACAGAAAACATATTAAAGATGTAAAACGGAGCCTGACGGGCAGTGGGCGGCACAGTGGCACTGCGGGTAGAGCAGCTGCCTCACAGCGCCAGGAACACGGGTTCGATCCTGACCTCGGGCGCTGTCTGTGTGGAGTTTGCACGTTCTCACTGTGACCTCATGCGTTTCCTCCGGGTGCTCCGGTGTCCTCCCACATCCCAAAGACGTGCGGGTTTGTCGTTCTGTGTGGCCTCCGTATAATAAAATCTGCCTCAGTGTGTAGGGAGCGGATGGGAAAGTGGGATAGCAGAAAACTAGAGTGAATAGGTGATTGATAGTTAGCACAGTGGGCTGAAGAGCCTGTTTCCATGCTGTATCTGCACTGACCAGCGATCCCCACACACTTCCACTATCCTACACTCAGGGGCGGAAAACAGGGGGGGGACCAGAGAGGACACATCCCCCCCCATGTTTTGAGAGGTGGAGAACAACCCCCCAAGTTTTTGTAATCCAGATTTTAAAATCTCCACTTTCCGCGGGACTGCTGATCGAGGGCGACGATTGGACGAGAGAGATGTCGGTCTGCAGGCAATGGGGGCGGGACATGATGATTCAGCGCGATGTTTGGAGGAGGGAGGAGTGGGGGTGGGGGGGTGGGACTGAGGATAGAGTGCGGTGAATGGAGGAGGGAGACGTGGCACAGACCTGCGCCTCATCCACAGCCAGGATCGATGAGCACTATCCCTTCCCCCCCCCCCCCCCCCCACGGTGGCCAGAGAGGTCGGGAGTCAGACGCGAGCTGTACCCCCAGTCCCACAGCCAGCGCAGAGAAGCAGCACTAAACCCAGCTCACTCTGCCTGGTTAACCTGCCTGGGCTTGCGGGAAATATGGGCAGCGCGGAGAAGCAGCGCTGGTGTCACGTCAGTCCAGGCAGGGCTGTAGGTTAACCCGGCGAGACAGGCAGAGTTGAGCTGCATTTAGCGCTGGATTGAGCCTCCGAAGCCTCGCGCATGTGTGTGTGAGTGTGCGCATGCGTGCGTGGCCGCCAAAAAATTCTGTCCCCCGGTCCCCTCCATGTTTTGACAGCGAGTTCCGCTCTTGCCTACACGCACTCAGGACAATTTACATTTATACCAGGACAATTAACCGAGAAACATACACGTCTTTGGAATGTGGCAGGAAACCGGAGATCCCTGAGAAAACCCACGCAGGTCATGGGGAGAACATACAAACTCCGTACAGACAGCACCCGTGGTCAGGATCGAACCTGGGTCTCCGGCGCAGTCAGGCAGCAACTCTATCTCTGCGCCACCGTGCCGACCCTTTCTAAACGAAACTAAATCTAAACTAAATTATACTACAGCGGCAAATAGTAAAATATTCTACAGGGGACAAATCCATTCATGCGATCTTTAAGAAATTTCCATTGATCCAAGGAAATAACAGAACAGTGACAGCTCTTAAGGGCCTGTCCCACTGTACGAGGTAATTCAAGAGTTCTCCCGAGTTTCCCCTGATTTGAACTCGGAGAATTACGGTAATAGCCGCTCGTAGGCTCTCGTGGACATTTTTCAGGAGCTTACCGCGTTTCCCGAGTACCCGCCGTTAGCGTTACGAGCCGCTAAGAGCCGTCCCGAGTTCCGACGTACCCGTTACGTACATTCTACGTTCTTACCACGAGTTTGATTTTTTTTTAACTCGGGAGAGCTCGTGGGTGAACTCATATAGTGGGGCAGGCCCTTTAACCAAACATCTTACCACATCAACAACAGCTTCTGGACTGAAAAGAGTTTGGTCGTCTAGTTTTTGTTGTTGCTGTTTTTAAATTGACTCAGAAATGACTCATAAATAAGAAATATTGTTCACTACTGTTGGCCGGCTTGCCAACAATATCTAGCAAAGTCCTGAAAGATTCAGCTGCACTGCCTTATGGCATTCTTAACTCCCGCCTCAAGGAAATACTTTAAGAATTGACTCTTTGTTTCTGGAATGTACATTTCACAGGCTGACCAAAGTCAATGTCAATTCTTTTACATTCTTACACACAACTTTATCATAAGTTTTCTGTCAAGACCACATCATCTCAGAGTGTAGACACAAGAACTCAGTGGGACAGGGAGCATCTCTGGATAGAAGGAATGGGTGACGTTTCAGGTCGAGACCTTTCATAAGATCGTAAGGTCGTAAGGAATAGGAGCAGAAATAAGCCATTCGGCCCCTCAAGTCTACTCCACCATCCAATCATGGCCTATCTATCTCTCCCTCCTAACCCCATTCCCCCGCCTTCTCCCCATAACCCCTGACACCTGTATTCAAGTCCACTACTTTCAGTCTTATGGTAAAATTAAGCTAGAAAGCGTGCAGAGAAGATTAAGGAGGATGTGTAAGAAAGAACTGCAGATGCTGGTTTAAATCGAAGGGAGACACAAAATGCTGGGGTAACTCAGCGGGTGAGGCAGCATCTCTAGAGAGAAGGAATGGGCGACGTTTCGGGTCCAGACCTTTCTTCAGACAGATGCCAGGGGAGGGGGCGGGACAGAGATAGAATGTAAATGGATGAGGTTTCAAGTCGGAACCTTCATAAGGTCATAAGTGAATGTTTCCTTCCCACCCAAACCACCCCCTCCCCAGGTACGTTCCCCTACAACCGCAGGAGATGCCACACCTGTCCCTTTACCTCCCCCCTCGACTCCATCCAAAGACCCAAACATTCTGAGGCAGAGGTTCACCTGCACCTCCTCCAACCTCATCTACTGCATCCGCTGTTCCAGGTGTCAGCTTCTCTACATCGGCGAGACCAAGCGCAGGCTCGCCAATCGTTTGGCTGAACACCTCCGCTCAGTCCGTCTTAACCTACCTGATCTCCCGGTGGCTCAGCACTTCAACTCCCCCTCCCATTCCCAATCTGACCTTTCTGCCCTGGGCCTCCTCCATTGTCAGAGTGAGGCCCAGCGCAAATTGGAGGACCAGCACCTCATATTTTGCTTGGGTAGTTTACACCCCAGCGGTATGAACATTGACTTCTCTAACTTCAGATAGCTTTCTCCCTCCATCCCCTTCCCAGTTCTCCCACTAGTCTTACTGTCTCCGACCACATTCTATCTTTGTCCCGCCCGCTCCCCGGACATCAGTCTGAAGAAGGGTCTCGAACCGAAATGTCGCCCAATCCTTCTCTCCAGAGATTAAGGAGGATGTTGCCAGAACTTGAGGGCCTGGGCCACAGGGAGAGGTTGAGCAGGCTAGGACTTTATTCCTTGGAGCGCCAGAGAATGAGGGTTGATCTCATAAAGCTGTAGAAAATCGGGGGGGGGGATTGATATGGTGAATGCACAGTCTTTTACCCAGGGTAGGGGAATCAAGAACCAGAAGATATAGGTTGAAGATGAGGGGAGAAAGATTTTTTTTTGGCGAGATACAGCGCGGAAACTCCCGAGTCTACGCCGACCAGCGATCCCCGCACATTAACACTATCCTACACGCACCAGGGACAATTTGCACGTGCGCCAAGCCAATTGACCCGCAAACATGTGCGTCTTTGGAGTGTGGGGGGAAACCCGCGCGGCCACGGGGAGAAGGTACAAACTCTGTGCAGGCTGCTCCCAAAGACAGCATCGAACCCGGGCCTCCAGTACTGCAAGCAGCAACTCTCCCGCTGAGCCAGCAACTTGAGGGGCAACTTTTTTTCACACAGATTCAAGAAGCAAAAGACATAGGTTTAAGGTGAGAGGAAAAAGACTTATAGGAATCTGAGGGGCAACTTGTTCACCTCGAGGATGGTCAGTCATAGGAGGCAGGTTCTGTAACAGCATTTAAAAGTCACGGAAAGATACATAGATGGGAAAGGTTTGGAGGGATACGGGCCAAACGCAGGCAGGTGGGACGAGTGTAGATGTGGCATCTTGGTCGGCATGGACAGGTTGGGCCGAAGGGCCTGTTCGCTGTATGTCTCTATGACTCTTTGCTGTAGTCTGCACCCAGACGTGCTGAAAGAGGCAGCCATGGAAATAATGGATGTAATTTTAATCTGACGGATGAGTAAATAGACAATAGACAATAGGCGCAGGAGTAGGCCATTCGGCCCTTCGAGCCAGCACCGCCATTCAATGTGATCATGGCTGATCATCGCCAATCAGTACCCCGTTCCTGCCATCCCCTGACTCCGCAATTTTTAAGAGCCCTATCTAGCTCTCCCTTGAAGGTATCCAGAGAATCTGACTCCACCGCCCTCTGAGGCAGAGAATTCCACAGACTCACCACTCTCTGTGAGAAAAAGTGTTTCCTCGTCTCCGTTCTAAATGGCTTACCCCTTATTCTTAAACTGTGGCCCCTGGTTCTGGACTCCCCCAACATCGGGAACATGTTTCCTGCCTCTAGCGTGTCCAAACCCTTAACAATTTTATATGTTTCAATGAGATCCCCTCTCATCCTTCTAAACTGCAGAGTGTACAAGCACAGCTGCTTCAGGAGGGTAGACTATTATCTGAATGGTGGCAAATTAGGAAAAGGGGAGATGCAACAAGACCTGGGTGTCATGGTACACCAGTCATTCATTGAAAGTAGGCATGCAGGTTCAGCAGGCAGTGAAGAAAGCAAATGGTATGTTCGCATTCATAGCGAAAGGATTTTTGTATAGGAGCAGGGAGGTTTTACTGCAGTTGTACAGGGTTTTGGAGAGACCACACCTGGAGTATTGCGTACAGTTTTGTTCTCCAAATCTGAGAAAAGACATTCTTGCCATAGAGGGGGTACAGAGAAGGTTCACCAGACTGATTCCTGGGATGTCAGGAATTTCATATGAGGAAAGACTGGATAGACTTGGCTTGTACTCTCTAGAATTTAGAAGACTGAGGGGGGATCTTATAGAAACTTACAAAATTCTTAAGGGGTTGGATAGGCTAGATGCAGGAAGATTGTTCCCGATGTTGGGGAAGTCCAGGACAAGGGGTCACAGCTTAAGGATAAGGGGAAAATCCTTTAAGACCGAGATGAGAAAGACTTTCTTCACACAGAGAGTGGTAAGTCTCTGGAACTCTCTGCCACAGAGGGTAGTTGAGGCCAGTTCATTGGCTATATTTAAGAGTGAGTTGGATGTGGCCCTTGTGGCTAAGGGGATCAGAGGGTATGGAGAGAAGGCAGGTACGGGATACTGAGTTGGATGATCAGCCATGATCATATTGAATGGCGGTGCAGGCTCGAAGGGCTGAATGGCCTACTCCTGCACCTAATTTCTATGTTTCTATGATCATGGCTGATCATCCAACTCAGTATCCTGTACCTGCCTTCTCTCCATACCCCCTGATCCCTTTAGCCACATGGGCCACATCTAACTCCCTCTTAAATATAGCCAATGAACTGGCCTCAACTACCTTCTGTGGCAGAGAATTCCAGAGACTCACCACTCTCTGTGTGAAAAATGTTTTCCTCATCTTGGTCCTAAAGGAATTCCCCCTTATCCTTAGACTGTGACCCCTTGTCCTGGACTTCCCCAACATCGGGAACAATCTTCCTGCATCTAGCCTGTCCAACCCCTTAAGAATTTTGTAAGTTTCTATAAGATCCCCTCTTAATCTCCTAAATTCCAGAGAGTATATTGAATCATATTGAATGGCGGTGCAGGCTCGAAGGGCCGAATGGCCTACTCCTGCACCTATTTTCTATGTTTCGATGTTTCTATTCTCTCAGCATATGAGTCCCGCCATCTCGGGAATTAACCTTCTAAAGGCCAGGTGCGGCACGGTGACCAGCGGTAGAGTTGCTGCCTCACAGCGCCAGAGACCCGGGTTCGATCCTGACTACGGCTGCTGTCTGTGCGGAGTTTGTGCGTTCTCCCCGTGACCGCGTGGCGCTCCGGTTTCCTCCCGCGCTCTAAAGACATACAGGTTTGTCGGATAATTGGCTTGGCACAGTTGTAAGATTGTTCCCAGGGTGCGTAGGACAGCGTTGATGTGCGGGGGGCGCTGGTCGGTGCAGAGGGAATCTCCAAACTAAAACTGAACTAAAACCGGGAGTGGTGGGTGGCTGGAACACATTGCCAAGGGTAGTGGTGGAGGCCGATACGATAGTGGTGTTTGAGCCTTTTAGATACTGTAGGTCACTGTAGGATATGCAGGGAATGGAGGGATATGGACCACGTGTAGTTAGATGAGATTAGTTTAACTTAGCATCAAGTTCAGTGTGGACTTTATGGCCCATTGGGCCGTAATAGACAATAGGTGCAGGAGTAGGCCATTCGGCCCGTCGAGCCAGCACCGCCATTCAATGTGATCACGGCTGACCATCCCCAATCAGTACCCCGTTCCTGCCTTCTCCCCATATCCCCTGACTCCGCTATCTTTAAGAGCCCTTTCTAGCTCTCTCTTGAAAGCATCCAGAGAACCAGCCTCCACCGCCCTCTGAGGCAGAGAATGAGATTCAAGATTTTTATATGTTCAGTATTCACAATAGATAATATATAACATATAACAATTACAGCACGGAAACAGGCCATCTCGGCCCTTCCAGTCCGTGCCGAACACTTACTCTCACCTAGTCCCATCAGGCCATAACCCTCCATTCCTTTCCCATCCACATACCTATCCAATTTCTTTTTTAATGATAAAATTGAACCTGCCTCCACCACTTCCACTGGAAGCCCATTCCACACAGCTACCACTCTCTGAGCAAAGAGGTTCCCCCTCATGTTTCCCCTAAACTTATGTCCCTTAATAGGTGCAGGAGTAGACCATTCGGCTCTTCGAGCCAGCACCGCCATTCAACGTGATCATGGCTGATCATCCCCAATCAGTACCCCGTTCCTGCCTTCTCCCCATATCTCCTGACTCCGCTACCCTCGAGATGTCATTATAGTTTCGATTAGCTCAGAGATACAGCACAGAAACGGCCCCTTTGGCCCAACGTGTCCGCACCGACCAGTGGTCCCCGCACACCAACACTGCCCGACACACACTAGGGGCAACTTCCACTAATGCCAAGCCAATTAACCTACAAACCCGACGTCTTTGGAGTGTGGGTGGAAATCAAAGATCTCGGAGAAAACCCGCGCAGGTCATGGGGAGAACGTACAAACTCCGTCCAGACAGCACCTGTAGTCGGGATTGGACCCGGGTCTCCGGCGCCGCATTCGCTGTAAGGCGGCAACTCTACCGCTGCGCCAGCGTGACCGCCCATGTTGGCCGGTGTGTGGACAAGTTGGGCCTGTTTCTACGCTTTGTGACCTCTATACGTCTCTGACTAAACATTCTGGTAATCCAAGCCTTATATTACTTAACAAGAAGCATGAGGCAGAGATTCTCTCAGAGTCGATATCCAGCAGGAAACCTATTTGGCAAATTAACTTTCCAGTCAGCGGAGACAGCAGGAAGCCACATGAGCAGTTGAAGTTCACTCCCAGGTGGCAATAACTCACCCACCTGCAATTATTATCAGGGTTTAGAAGGTTGAGGGGGGACCTCATTGAAACTGACGGAGTAACGAAAGGCATAGATAGAGTGGATGTGGAAAGGATGTTTCTGGTGGGAGAGTCTAGGATCAGAGGTCACAGCCTCAGAATTAAAGAGCGCTCTTTTAGAAAGGAGATGAGGAGCAACTTCATTTGTCAGAGGGTAGTCAATCTGTGGAACTCGTTGCCACAGAGGGCTGTGGAGGCCAAGTCAGTGGATATTTTTAAGGCAGAGACAGACAAATTCTTGATTAGAATGGATGTCAATGGTTAACAAAACTCTTTAGATTCTGGAGTAGTTCCTGAGGATTGGAGGGTAGCTAATGTAACCCCACTTTTTAAAAAGGGAGGGAGAGAGAAAACGGGGAATTACAGACCAGTTAGTCTAACATCGGTAGTGGGGAAACTGCTAGAGTCAGTTATTAAAGATGGGATAGCAGCGCATTTGGAAAGTGGTGAAATCATTGGACAAAGTCAGCATGGATTTACGAAGGGTAAATCATGTCTGACGAATCTTATTGAATTTTTTGAGGATGTAACTAGTAGAGTGGATAAGGGAGAAGCAGTGGATGTGTTATATCTGGACTTTCAGAAGGCTTTCGACAAGGTCCCACACAAGAGATTGGTATACAAACTTTAAAGCACACGGTAGTAATTGGTGGTTCAGTATTGATGTGGATAGAGAACTGGGCTGGCAGACAGGAAGCAAAGAGTAGGAGTGAACGGGTCCTTTTCAGATGGCAGACAGTGGACTGTGGGGTGCCGCAAGGCTCAGTGCTGGGACCCCAGCTATTTACAATTATTACATTAATGATTTGGACGAGGGAATTAAATGCAACATCTCGAAGTTTGCGGATGACACGAAGCTGGGGGGCAGTGTTAGCTGTGAGGAGGATGCTAGGAGGCTGCAGGATGACTTGAATAGACTGGGTGAGTGGGCAAATGCATGGCACATGCAGTATAATGTGGATAAATGTGAGGTTATCCACTTTGGTGGCAAAAACAGGAAGGAAGACTATTATTTGAATGGTGACCGATTAGAAAAAGGGAAGATGCAGCGAGACCTGGGTGTCAAGATACACCAGTCATTGAAAGTAGGCATGCAGGTGCAGCAGGCTGTGAAGAAAGTGAATGGTATGTTGGCATTCATAGCAAAGGGATTTGAGTACAAGAGCAGGGAGGATCTACTGCTGTTGTACAGGGTCTTGGTGAGGCCAAACCTGGAGTATTGCGTACAGTTTTGGTCTCCTAATCTGAGGAAGGACATTCTTGCCATAGAGGAGTACAGAGAAGTTCACCAGACTGATTCCTGGGATGGCACGACTTCCATATGAAGAAAGACTGGATAGACTCCGGCTTGTACTCGCTGGAATTTAGAAGATTGAGGGGTGATCTCATAGAGACTTACAAGATTCTTAAGGGTTTATACAGGCTAGATGCAGGAAGATTGTTCCCGATGTTGGGGAAGTCCAGGAACAAGGGGTCACAGTTTAAGGATAAGGGGGAAGTCTTTTAGGACGGAGATGAGAAAAATCGTTTTTCACACAGAGAGTGGTGAATCTGTGGAATTCTCTGCCACAGAAGGTAGTTGAGGCCAGTTCGTTGGCCATATTTAAGAAGGAGTTGGATGTGGCCCTTGTGGCTGAAGGGATCAGGGGGTATGGAGAGAAGGCAGGTACAGGATACTGAGTTGGATGATCAGCCATGATCATATTGAATGGCGGTGCAGGCTCGAAGGGCCGAATGGCCTACTCCTGCACCTAATTTCTATGTTTCTATGTTATGGGGAGAAGGCAGGAAAATGGGATCAGGAGGCAGAGATGAGGCATGATTGAATGGCGGAATAGACTCGATGGGCAGAATGGCCTAATTCTACTCCCATAACTTGTGAACTCATCTCCGTAAGTACGTCAATTGAGCAGGGTTACATTCTGCTTCCCCTTTGTCACTTGTAGAAGTTTAGATATTTGTTTTAGAGATACAGCGCGGAAACAGGAAACACCGAGTCTGCGCCGACCGGTGATCCCCGCACACTAACGCTATTCTACACACACTAGGGACGATTTAAAATTACACCAAAACCTATTAACCAACAAACCTGTCAGTCTTTGTAGTGTGGGAGGAAACCAGAGCTCCCGGAGAAAAGCCACGCAGTCACAGGGAGAACGTACAAACTCCATACAGACAGCACCCGTGGTCAGGATTGTATCCGGGTCTCTGGCGCTGTGAGGCAGCAACTCTACCGCTGCGCCACCGTATGTAACATATTTGAAGAGTGTTGCATGGTTTTGTAGCAGAATTTAATTATTTTCTTCTCAAAAAAATGGAATTATTTCAATATCAACATTGAGAGTCGCAGTCATTGAGCAAGGAAATGGGCACTTTAGCCCAACTTATCCATGCCTACCAAGGTCCACTATCCAAGCTAGTCCCATTTGTCCGTGTTTGCCCCATGTAGCTCAAAACCTTTTCTATCCATAACCCGATACATCGCCTATCATTGGTCTTCAAGGATGCTACCTGACCCGCTGAGTTACTCCAGCATTTTGTATCTATCTTTATTTTGTTTTTTTAAATTATTTTAAGTGTCACTTATTTATTTGAGTAAATTCCTTTTTTTTTGCAGGGAACCAAATGCAATTGATGTTATCTTAATCTTATAGTACTAAAAAGGCAGAACTGTCAGATGGATAGTTTTCATCATTATTTATGTAATCATATTTTTATTAGAGGTAATCCATCATAACTACGGTGTAACAACTTTTCAAATACACAACCAACTTATTTCAATAAGTATACGAATGTTACGAATAATTCTTATAAACTTCCATTTTTTTAGAAAGTAGAAAAAGAAAAGAATAGATTTTAATCAATAAGAATAGTGATTAAATAATAATTTTGATTATATAGAAAGAGAAAGAGAAGAGAGAGAGAGAAAAAAAGTATATATTCTTGTTATATACATTTAATTAAAACAAAGTATTATATATATATTTTTAAAAATAGATTATAGAATACATCTTAATAGTGAATAACACAATTTCAAATAGCGATATCAATAGAGACGTATACAAATCAAAAAATAAAACAGAGAGTTATTTTCATCTAATCCTGCCGGGTACCCATTGAGTTGTGATGCCAAGAACAGCTACCCCTTCAAATATTCTGTATATGGAGACCATATCTGTTCAAAGAGTTCGTATTTGTCCATTAGGACAAATCTGATTCTTTCCAAATTTTTGTATCTATCTTTGGCACAAACCTTTTGCCGTCTTCTCCGCTCCTGGGCGTTGAAGTTGGTGAGCCAGGCCGTGATGCAACCAGTCAATATGCTCTCCACTGTGCACCTGTAGAATCCTCCCAGACAGACCCAACCTCTGCAAACTTCTCTCTGAAGTGCCCTCTTTATAATCGCATCAGTGTGCTGGGTCCAGGAAGGATCTTCAGAGATATACGCACGCCCAGGAATTTGAAGCAGAAGCTACAAAACAGCCACGTTCCTGCAACCATTAAGTTCCTGAACCAATGACCCTAGATGCCAGATAATCTATATCGGTGAGACCAAGCGGAGGCTTGGCGATCCTTTCGCCGAACACCTCCGCTCGGTCCGCAAAAACCAACCCGACCTCCCGGTGGCCCAGCACTTCAACTCCCCCTCCCATTCTTTTCCGCATCCGACCTCTCGGTCTGGGCCTCCTCCACGCCAGAGTGAGCAACACCGCAAGTTGGAGGAACAGCACCTCATATCCCGTTGGGGAGTCTGCATCCTTTGGGCTTGAACATTGAATTTTCTCAATTCTGTTAACCCTTGCTGCCTCCTCCCCTTCCCACCTCTCCCTCAGCCCTCGGGCCCTGGCATTCCCTCTATCTCTATCTCCCTCCCCCACCCTAGTCGCACTAGCTTCTCATTTTCACACCACAAACAGCTTACAATGGCTTGTTCCCTTTATCATCGATACTTTTTTGCATATCTTTCATTCATTGTTCTTTATCTCTCCACATCACCGTCTATATCTCTCATTTCCCTGATCCATGACCAGTCTGAAGAAGGGTCTCGACCCGAAACGTCGCCTATCTCCTTCGCTCCTTAGATGCTGCTGCACCCGCTGAGTTTCTCCAGCTTTTTGTGTGACCCTAATCTTAACTTGGTAACGAACAATATGGAACACCTCTTGCACTGCTACGGATTTGCTTTTTCCTAATTGTATTTTGCATTTGCACTATGTCATATTTTACTTTAGACTATAGAGACATATAGCAACTATATTTACTATAGAGACATATAGCAACTCCTTCACCCAACTTGCCCAAGCTGACCAAGATGCCCCATCTAAGTTAGTCCCATTTGCCCGCATTTGGCCCATACCCCTCCGAACCTTTCCTGCACATGTACCTGTCCAAGTGTCTTTAAAATGGTGTTACAGTGCCTGCCTCAACTACCTCCTCCGGTAGGTAGTCATACAGGGCCCTAGTGAGACCACACCTGGAGTATTGTGTGCAGTTTTGGTCTCCAAATTTGAGGAAGGACATTCTTGTTATTGAGGGAGTGCAGCGTAGGTTCACCAGGTTAATTCCCGGGATGGCAGGACTGTCATATGCTGAGAGAATGAAGCGGGCTGAGCTTGTATACTCTGGAATTTAGGATGAGAGAGGATTTTATTGAAACATAAAAGATTATTAAGGGGTTGGACACGCTAGAAGCAGGAAACATGTTCCCGATGTTGGAGAATCCAGAACCAGGGGCCACAGTTTAAGAATAAGGGGTAAGCCATTTAGAACGGAGACGAGGAAACAGTTTTTCTCACAGAGAGTTGTGAGTCTGTGGAATTCTCTGCCTCAGAGGGCGGTGGAGGCCGGTTCTCTGGATATTTTCAAGAGGGAGCTAGATAGGTCTCTTAAAGATAGCGGAGTCAGGGGATATGGGGAGAAGGCAGGAACGGGGTAGTGATTGGGGATGATCAGCCATGATCACATTGAATGGCGGTGCTGGCTCGAAGGGCCGAATGGCCTACTCCTGCACCTATTATCTATTGTCTTTTGTAGCCCATTCCATCTACCCACCACCCTCTGAGTGAAAACGTTGCCCCTCGGATTCCTATTAAATCTTTTCTCTCTTACTCTTACCTTAAACCTATGACCTATTGATTCCCCTACTCTTGGTAAAAGACATTTCACCTATCTATTCCTCTCATGATTTTATACACCTCTATTAGATCATCCCTCAGCCTCCTGCTGCCCCGAGGTATAAAGTCCTGGTTGTTCAACCTCTCTCGCTTGCTCAGCGCCTCGAGCCCTGGTAACATCCTCGTAAATCTTCCCTGCTTTCATCCCAGCTTTTCTCGAGCAGGGTGAGTAAAACGGAACCCAATTCTGCAATTGTTGGCCTCACCAACATCTTGCAAAGCTACAACTCTCTGACCGCTTCCCCCTCTGAGATTCCTACCGCTCTCCTGCTTCCTATTACCTACCATCAGTGGTTCTTAGCCCGGGGGTCGGGATCCCTATGGGGGGGGGGGGGGTGGTTTGGGGCTTTACAGGGGAACAAAAGACTAGGCTTGTATTCACTGGAGTTTAGAAGGATGAGGGGGAATCTTATAGAAACATATACAATTATAAAAGGACTGGACAAGCTAGATGCAGGAAAAATGTTCCCAATGTTGGGTGAGTCCAGAACCAGGGGCCACAGTCTTAGAATAAAGGGGAGGAGGCCATGTAAGACTGAGGTGAGGAAAAACTTTTTCACCCAGAGAGTTGTGAATTTGTGGAATTCCCTGCCGCAGAGGGCAGCGGAGGCCAAGTCACTGGATGGATTTAAGAGAGAGTTAGATAGAGCTATGTTTCTAGGTAACATGAAGGGGTCATAAAGTATCATGAAGGCCTCCATTTGTTGAGCCCATTTTTAGGAAGCTAACAAAGGTACATAGAAACATGCAGTATTTTCTTCGCGTACGCGCGTACGTATGCCAAAAAGGATTAGAACCACTGCCTACCATGCCATGTCCTGCCTGTCCCATGCCCCAGCTTATGCCTCGGTCTGAAGGAGGGCCTCAACCTGAAACGTCACCCTGCCCACATTCTCCAGAGATGCTGCCTGACCTGAGCTACAGGGAGGGGTTGAGCAGGCTGGGACTATTCCCTGGAGCACAGGAGGATGAGGGGGTGATCTTATCGAGGTGTACAATAAACATCATGTGAGGAATAGATCAAGTGGATACACAGAGTCTCTTGCCCCCCATCCCCCCCCCTATTGGGGCCCAGAGTAAAAACATTAAAACATAGAAATTAGGTGCAGGAGCAGGAAATTCGGCCCTTCGAACCTGCACCGCCATTCAATATGATCATGGCTGATCATCCAACTCAACATCCTGTACCTGCCTCTCTCCATACCCTCTGATCCCTTCAGCCACAAGGGCCACATCCAACTCCCTCTTAAATATGGCCAACGAACTGGCCTCAATTACCTTCTGTGGCAGAGAATTCCACAGATTCACCACTCTCTGTGTGAAAAACGATTTTCTCATCTCGGTCCTAAAAGACTTCCCCCTTATCCTTAAACTGTGACCCCTTGTCCTGGACTTCCCCAACATCGGGAACAATCTTCCTGCATCTAGCCTGTCCAACCCCTTAAGAATTTTGTAAGTCTCTATGAGATCACCCCACACACCCTCAATCTTCTAAATTCCAGCGAGTAGGGGAATCGAGGACCAGTGAACAAGAGGTTTAAGGTGAAAGGCGAAAGACTTTAGACAATAGACAATAGGTGCAAGAGTAGGCCATTCGGCCCTATGAACCAGCACCGCCATTCAATGTGATCATGACTGATCATCCACAATCAGTGCCCCGTTGCTGCCTTCTCTCCATATCCTTTAACTCAGCTATCTTTAAGCACTCTATCTCTCTCTCTCTTGAAAGCATCCACAGAACTGGCCTCTGCGGCAGAGAATTCCACACACTCACAACACTCTATTTTTCTCATCTCCGTTCTAAACGGCTTACCACTTATTCTTAAACTACGGCCCCTGGTTCTGGACTCCCCCAACATTTGGAACAGGTTTCCTGCCCAGCATATAATCTTATATGCATCAATAAGATCCCCTCTCATCCTTCTAAATTCCAGCGTGTACAAGCCCAGCCGCTCCATTCGATCAACATACGTATGGCAAGACCCTCCGCCAATCTGGGGAATTAACTTGTGAACCTACGCTGCACTCCCTCAATAGCAAGAATGTCCTTCCTCAAATTTGGAGACCAAAACTGCACACAATACTCCAGGTGTGGTCTCACTAGGGCCCTGTACAACTGCAGGAGGACCTCTTTGCTCCAATGCTCAACGCCTCTTGTTATGAAGGCCAACATGCAATTAGCTTTCTTCACTGCCTGCTGTAGCTGCATGCTTACTTTCAGTGACTGATGAACAAGGACCCCCAGATCCCGTTGTACTTCCCCTTTTCCCAACTTGACACCATTTAGATAATAATCTGCCTATAGGAACTTTATAGGAACCTGATGGATATTTTTTTCATGCAAAGGGTGGTGGGTGTATGGAACAAGCTGCCGGAGGAGGTAGTTGAGACAGGGACTAGAACAATGTTAGAGTTAAATGGATAGAATAGGCTGTCAGGTGTACACTTGGAGCTGGAACAATGACTGAATAATGTAGAAACAAGGAACTGGTAGGATTTGGTAGGAATCTGAGGGGTAATTTTTTTCACATTAAGGGTGGTGGGTGTATGGAACAAGCTGCCGGGAGGAGGTAGTTGAGGCTGTTGAGAGCTGTGACTACCCCCAAAGTTTAAGAAAGCAATTGGACAAGTACATGATGGAGGATATGGGCCAAATGCAGCAAAGTGGAACTAGTGTGGATTGGGTCGCGGGTCATGGGCAAGCTGGGCCGAAGGGCCTGTCAACGCTGTATCACTCTTGACATCACAGACTCCGACGGGATTTTTATGAGACCCCTCTCTCAACCACTCCCTCTCTCTGTGATTTCCTGCGGCTACGTATTAGCTGCCGTGCTTTCTTCCGCCTGTCGCCACCTCCAACGTGACCCCCTCCATCGCCACATCTTCCCATCTCCCCTCCCCCCCTTCCTCCCCCTTCCCTGTCTGCCTACCGCCAAAGACCGCTCCTCCGCAACTCTCCCTACAACTCCCTTGTCAATTCTTCCCCTTCCCTCCGCTCTACCCCTTCCCCGGGCACTTTCCCTTGCAAAACCGCAAAAGAAATGCAAACACTTGTTCCCTTCACCTCCCTCCTCCACTCCTTTCAGGGACCCAAGCATCCTTTCCAGGTCCGACAGAGGTTCACTCTGCACCTGCACCTCCTCCAACCTCATCTACTGCATCCGCCGCTGCTCCAGATGCCAGATGATCTATATATCGTACTGAAGACCAAGCGGAGGCTTGGCGATTCTGTTTCGGCGACACTACCCGCTCGGTTCCGCATTAACCAACCTGCCCTCCCGGTGGCTCAGCACTTCAACAACTCCCCCTCCCATTTCCGTATTCCGACCTCTCGGGTCCTGGGCCTCCTCCACGGCCAGAGTGAGCAACACCGCATGTTGAGGGAAAGTGCTGCACCTCATATTCCGCTTGGGGAGTCTGCATCCTCTGGCTTGAAACATGAATTTTCTCATTCTGTTTAACCCTTGCGGTCTCCTCCCCTTCCCACCTCTCCCTCAGCCTCGGGCCCTGGCATCTCTTCTTCTCTCTCTCTATCTCCCTCCCCCACCCTAGTCGCACCACTTCTATTTTCACACCACAAACAGCTTACAATGGCTTGTTCCCTTTATCATTGATACTTTTTTGCGTATCTTTCATTCATTGTTCTTTATCTCTCCACATCACCGTCTATATCTCTCGTTTCCCTGATCCCTGACCAGTCTGAAGAAGGGTCTCGACCCGAAACGTCGCCTATCTCCTTCGCTCCTTAGATGCTGCTGCACCCGCTGAGTTTCTCCAGCCTTTTGCGTAACCCTCGATTCTCCAGCATCTGCAGTTCCTTCTTTAACACTTTCCAAGCTTTATTTTCTTCCCCCACCCCCACTCCCTACAATCAGCCTGAAGAAGGGTTCGACCCGAACGTCCTCCAGAGATTAGAGATGCTGCCTCTGACCCGCTGAGTTACCCACCCCCAGCACCTTGCGCCCTTATAAACGCGTCGTATCTGTCGACTTGCCCCTGGAGAGAAAAGCGGAAAAAACATCAAGGTTATCAGCCACTGACTTGCACAAGGCGACTTAGCGGGTTGAAAGGCTCCTTAGTGGGGCATCTGCTGGCCTGGGGGGAACGAGTGAGAGAAGGGGCTGGTGATGAACATTTTCAACACCACCCCCCCGTTATTAAAAACAAGTTATTAGGTCCTGTTTCCCCCATGCAGCGAGACACGGATGAAGTGCAGATCTTCTCAAAACGCAATTTTTGGTTCAAAAAAAAAAAAATAAAAAAAAAAAAAAAAAAAAATTCCGAACAGCTCTGTTTACAAAGGAAAAAAAAGGTGAAGTTCCTTTCAGAGGTATTTGTCACAGCACTCTGGCAGCCAACAATGCGCCCTGTCAGCGACCTCAAGTTGTCACTTCCTAATCAACTTCACTGGAAGCACAATGGCCGTCTAGCGCACCCCAGCTCTCACGTTTAAAGAGCTGTCATCCCACCCCATTCAGAGGCAGTCACATGAATACCCCCCACTTACACTACAGCAAAGCAGCAGAATAGGAAAGTGCACAATACAAACAAAACATGGGACTGGGTAATGGGAGACTGCTTACGACTTGGCTGAAAATTCACTTTCTTTCAGAGCTCAAGAGTGTTTCGTGGATTGGCTGCGGTCTGGGGTTAACGCAAGGGAAAAAAACTAGCTTAAACGTATCGATTTTTTTTCATAGAAAGTCATTTACGAAATAAAAACATACCCTCCCCCACCCCCACCCCCCCCTTCCCCTCGAAAACCGTCGGGGAGCTCAAATTGTGCGACTGATAGGATTACTACTTTATTAGATTTTTTTGTTTATTTCCTCTTTCGTTCCCCCCCGAAAATTTTTTTTTTTCCTAGGATGGCAACGACGTCCATATGAAGAAAGACTTGGACAGACTCGGCTTGCACTCGCTGGAATTTAGAAGATTGGAGGGGGGATCTCATAGAGACTACAAAATTCTTTAAGGGTTGGACAGGCTAGATTGCAGGAAGATTGTTCCCGAAGTTGGGGAAGTCCAGGACAAGGGGTACACAGCTTATGGATAAGGGGGAAGTCTTTCTTTAGGACCGAAATGAGGAAATCGTTTTTCACACAGAGAGTGGTGAATCTGTGGAATTCTCTGCCACAGAAGGTAGTTTGAGGCCAGTTCGTTGGACATATTTAAGAGGGAGTTGGATTGGCGCCTTGTGGCTGATAGGGATCAGGGGGGGGTACGGAGAAGAAGGCAAGTACGGGGATAACTGAGTTGGATGATCAGCCATGATTCATTTTGAATGGCGGTGCAGGCTCGAAGGGCCGTTGGCTGCTCCTGCACGATTTTCTATGTTTCTAAAGCACTCTATACGTCTGGAAAAAACTGAATCAACAGACGTCAAACGCAGTTATGAGCACAGAGGAAAAAAGCTTAGTTAGAAATGATGCTTTCATGCAGACTAATCCTTGACCCCATTCTAATTATCTGTTGTTTTAAAGGGTAGGTATGTTAGTACAACTGGTTTAATAATTTCTACCTAATTGCTATTATTTTATGTGAGTTTTGTGCGTGCAAAATACAATATATATATTATGTGTGTGTGTTTGCATGTATGATGTGCTTATATGTGTATGAATATTTATATATGTATACATTCATTAGAACACACAGCATATACACACACCAAAACAATATAAATTCTATGTGCACATACATAATTTACATATAACATCAAAGGATATTACCCGGTTAATTCCCGGGGTTGGCAGGAACTGTCATATGCTGAGTGAATGAGGCAGTGGGTCTTGTACACTCTGGAGTTTAGTAAGGATAGAGATTCTCATTGAAACATTAATATTGTTAGGGGCTTGGACACGCTAGAGGCAGGAAACATGTCCTGAATACCAGGTGCCACAGAATTGAGAATAAGGGGTATGCCATTATAGAACGTAGTTAGAGGAAACATTTTTTTCACAGAGAGTGGTGAAAGTCTGTTGAATTCTCTGCCTCGAGGGGCGGTGGAGCGGATCTGCTGGATGCTTTCGAGGGCTAGAGACGGCGCTTAAATAGCGGAGTCAGGGGGGGATATGGGGAAATGGCAGGGATGGGTTACTGATTGGGAATGATCAGCTCATATCACAGTGATGGCGGAGCTGGATTGGACTCCTACTTCTGCACTTATTGTTATTGTCTATTATATAATACTCATTTCTATGTGAGTATTTATATATGTTATTACCAGCGCACACACACTATTTGCAGGACACGGCACTTTCACATATATACAAATAGGTATTGATCAATTGTGCTAAAATACTATATGAGTGAAAAGTTTTATATATATGTTTTTATGATATATATTTATATGAATATATTTATTTTAATAAATTTGTTCATAATGTTGTATTATTACTATGTGTGAGTATAGGAGTGTGTGTGTGCGGGTTAATATTATGTATGTGAAGTTATAGACGGAATTTATGAACATATTTATGGAATATTAGGAATATATATATTATATTTATATTATATAACTTTCACTTAGATAGTATTTAGCATAATTGGTTTAATACTATTTGTGTGCAAAATAAAGATTTGTCGGGGGTGTATTTATATATATTTTATATATTTATATTTATATATAATTTATATATATTAAATTTAGTTTATTTTTTTTAAATTACTCATTATACAGGGTCGATGGAGGTTCATACAATTTAGACTATTGGTGCAGCAGTTCGGCCTTTTGGCCCTTCATGCCTGCACCGCCATTTTCACTGTGATACATGGCTGATCATCCACATTTCTGTGCCCCCGTTCCTGCCTTCTCCCTTATCCCTGAGCCATGATCTTTAAGTGCTTTATCTAGAATGATTCCTGAGAAGTGGCCTCCACTGGCTTCTATGGCAGATAATTCTACAGATTCACAACTCTCTGTTTTCCTCATCTCTGTTATAAGGAGCCTATCCTGTTTTCTTAACTGTGGCCTCTGGTCTGGACTCCCCCAACCATCGGGAATATGAGAAACTGCCTGATCTATCCCTTTGATGTATTGTAAATTTGTGTGGTTATATATAATTGTTTTGCACAGATATACACAAATATTATGTAGACAGGGGTTTGTTAAGCCAATTATGATAACCTTCCCTTTGCAACATAGCTGATATAGATTGTAGGTAATGGGTTTTGATCCACATTATGTACAGGTTAGTCCTTGCTTTCTCCCTCCTTCCCCCTCCCCCCTCCCAGCTCTTCACCAAACTACTATTCTCGCTCTTCTTTCTTTTTCCAGCCCTCCCCCCTTCCCCCGACATCAGTTGATGAAGGGTCTCGACCGAAAACGTCACCTAATTCCTTTCTCTCCACCCACTGCCTCGCTTCGCTGGAGTTTCTCCAGCATTTTTGTCTTACCCTTATTTATAGATAGTAATTCAATTTCTCGCCCAATATTTTGCCGCTTGAAATGGAAGCACGAAACAATAAACTTCTCTCCAGTAGTTTTCATTATTTTCAGTTTTCTTATAACAACAGCCATTCCTGTTATTGAAGGTTTTGGTAATAAAGGACCTGTCCCACTGGGCGAACTCCACCGCGACCTCTGGTCCTTTAGCGATGACTACGACTCCTACGACCTACGTCCCCCCCCCCCCCCCCCCCCCCTTGCGGTTGACCTACGACCTCTTACGACCTTCCTCGACTATGCGTACGACCTCCTACGACTAGGTTGAAGACCTCCTTCGGACTAGGTTGAAGACCCTCTTCGACTATGTGAAGACTGGCTTTGAACGTGTACGTTTTTATGGTGGTAAATGTCTCAGTGGCAATTGGAGTCCGTGAACGGCCACGACCCCCATCCACCTCAGTCGGACCACACACACCAAAAACCAACAACGACCAGTTGACGAGCGACAACAGCTCAAATGATCACCTGATAAAATGACTCCATTTTATTCTCACTAAAAAATGCCTCCCAGGTTTTTTTTTTAAATCATTCCGAACCATGCAAGCAAGGAAGGAACTAGTTTGAGATGTTAGTAAAAATACAACTACGTACAGCTGTTGGCAGTCTGCCCCTTCCTTCGCAGCCTTTTAACGAGAGGCATAAGGGAAGATGCAAGGGTGAACAGGAAGCACAATACAACACAATCTACAATACTGTTTATTGTCATTTGAACCTCAAGTGAAGTTCAAACTAAATTTGTTCCCCGCATCATACAAAAAAGAAAAAAAGGGGGGAAAAAAAACCAAGACACACCAATTAACGCAATTTACACACAAACATCCTCACAGTGAATCTCCTCCTCACTGTGATGGAAGGCAAAGGCATTGTCTCACCCCTGTTTTCCATTCTTCCCCCGATGTTTAAACCCCGCGGGCGATGGCAAGTCTCAATGTGTGAAGTGGAGAGATGATTGTGATTATGGCAAGATGATGAGATGATGGCATGAAGATGATGCAATCTAATGGGTGATTGGAGATTATGTGATTGACTGTCCCCGGTACAACCAGATGATGGCGCTGGGCTTTGACAAAAGATGGAACTTTCAGCACACCTGTGGGGCGGTGGATGGCAAGCAATGCCATTCTTGTCCCTGTCCCTGTCCAGTCCCCCTCATTTTCCTTTTCGTCCAGGATGGCATTCTGCAGGAACCATTCCTCAAGGACCCCCCCTTCTGCCTTGTGTCAGGTGTAGGGCATTCCCATCCTCCAGCCCATCCCTCACCACTCACCAATGGGCATCTGCTCTGATGCTAGCAGCGTCAGACCAGGAGAAAGGGCTGCTTTGCTGCCTTCACATGAGGCAGTGAAGGATGGGTTGGAGGTTGTGACATAATACTACCACCCCAGGCCTCCTCCTCAGGGGATCTCATTCCAGAGACCAGGGTACGATCCTGACTACGGTTGCTGTCTGTACGGAGTTTGCAACGTTCTCACTCCCTTTCTCCACAAGACTATCTCCGGGGTCAAGGATTCCCCCATACTCCAAGCGTGCAGGTTTGTATGTCAATTGGCTATGGAATAATTGAACATTGCCCTAGTTGTGAAGTATTGCGGGAATGGAGCCGTAGGGTCTGTTTCCTCCCCGTGCTGACAACTCTAAACTACTTAAACCCAGATCGGAATAATATGAGCATAAAAAACATTAAGTCAAACTGCAAGTACAATAGATAGAAAAAAGGGGAAGATGCAGAGGCAGAAGGGTGGAAAATCTGTGGAAGTCATTGACATATTTTCAAGCGGGGAGATTGCTAAACCAAGATTAGTACAGATGTCAGGGTTATTAGATAAGCCGGAGATGTGGTAAGGAGGAAGAGAAGAGCAGCCAAGATTGAATGGCGGAGTATACACGATAAACGAATGGCCAAATTCACTTCTATCACTGATGAACATCGATATCCATTACTTTAGAAAAAATGTCGCTGTTAATTTTACTGACTAGCGACTAGAAATAGTTAAGGGCCTGTTCCCACTGGCTGATTTGTTTC
Source organism: Okamejei kenojei (assembly GCA_035221665.1). Lineage (NCBI taxonomy): Eukaryota > Metazoa > Chordata > Chondrichthyes > Rajiformes > Rajidae > Okamejei > Okamejei kenojei. Next base: position 127,683,953 of record CM069134.1, on the reverse strand, counting down.
GCGACTTGCCGCACCCGCATAGTCGCAGCAGGTTGCCGAAAATTTCAACATTTGAAAATGCAAGCGGCGACCAAAAAAAGGGCCGACCTACTTTGCGCGACTAACTCACCACCAAACAAGGCGTCAGATGGTTCTTCACCACGTTTGAAGCGTTTTCGGCAACCTGCTCCGCCTATGACGGTTGCCGGCAAGTCCTCGCGAAAAAAAATCGCGTAAGTGGGACAGCCTTTAAATGTCACCTCTAAACACTGTATAAACTGAAAATGATTATTAAACACTAGCGCATCCCGCCTTTTGTCATCTCATTCCGAATATCCATTCTGTTAGATGTATAGTGTTCAAGAGTTTATATTTGCCATTTTACACTGCCGACGACGTCTACCTCACTGCCATTTCAATCACGGCTGATCTATCTATCCCTCTCCCACCCCATTCTCCTGCCTTCTCCCCATAAAACCCCCTGAACACGTACTAATCAGCATCTAAACACTTCCAAATTAAAATATCCACTGACTTTGGTCCTCCACAAGCCTTTTGTGCAATTATTGTTCCTCATATTCACCCGCCCTTTGACTAAAGAAAACCTCCACCTCCCCTTTCTTCTTAAGGTAACTTACGTCCTCTAATTCTGAACGCTATGGCCTCAATCCTAGATTCCCACTAGTGAAACACTGAAGACAATTGTATGTCGCTTTACCTCCCCCCTCGACTCCATCCAATGACCCAAGCAGTCTTTCCATGTGTGTCAGAGAGGTTCACACTGCACCTCCTCCAAACCTCATCTTGTTGCATCCGCTTCGAAGGGTGACAGCTGCTCTATCATCTGTGGAACCAAGCGTAGGCTTGGCGATTCGCTTCGCCCACACCTCACCGCTCGGGTCACGCATAACCAAGCTGATCTCCCGAGGCTCAGCACTTCAACACCCCTCCCATTCCGAATCCGACCTTTCTGTCCTGGGCCTCCTCACTCCAGATTGAGGACCACCGTAAATGGAGGAGCAGCACCACATATCCCGCTTGGGGAGTCTGTATCCCCCAGCGTATGAACTATTGACCTCTTTCTCCCCCCCCCCCCTTATCTCTCCAATTTCAGGTATCCTTACGATCTCTGTATCGCCCTCCCCCTATCCTCTCTTCTCAACGCTCTCACTTCAGCATCAGTCTGCGGGCGGGCCTCCCACAGTCAGGGTTGCGGCG
>CM069134.1:126874308-127008984 GCA_035221665.1 Okamejei kenojei | reverse complement strand
CTCTTACCGTTTTTGCAGGGGGTACATACTGTCGTTCTTTTCACGCTTCGTGTGTTGACTTTCTGTGACTAAACGGGGTCGGGGTGATGGTATCGGGTGTAGACGCGGCGCCAACGACCCACTCCTGCCCCAGGAACAAGTGAGGTGGCTCCGCTCAGCCTGCTTCCGCACTGTGCCGGTCACCTCATTCCGGGCCGCTCTTCGGCGCCTCCATCATGCCTCGCGCTCTGCCGGGAGCGCGCGGCCTGGCCCGGCCCGGAGCGCGCGCCCGCCTGAAGCTGCTGCTGCTTGCTTTGCAGCAATGGCGGCTGTCTTGGCTACCTTTGCATGTTACGTACGGGCTTGTATTGGTTGCCCATGTAAACAACGGGATCTGCAGCATTGCATGTACACGCTTGCAATTGCAGCTACGGCTGCTCTAGGCTTTGCACAAAAATGCATGCACGCAGCTGGCTTGCACAAATTGGCATGGTATTATACCTAAACGGCTGTATTGCATTTAGTGTTACAACCCAACTGGGCTTGCATTGCAGCACGCTGCGCTTGATGGCTGGGCACTTGCAAGTGCATGGTAACACGGTCTTGCATTGGCATGCACGACGCTGGGCTGGCTTGCATTGCATGTACACGGGCTTGCATTGCATGCATCCGGCTGCGCTTGTATAGCATGCATCCGCTGCTGGCTTGCATTGCATGTACCAAAACACGGGCTTGCATTGCATGCACGGCTGGCTGGCTTGGTATAGCATGCCCGCTGGCCGGCTTGTATTGCATGGACGCTGCCGGCTTGTTAGCATTGTGGCCGCTGCTGGCTTGTCAATGCATGCGACGCACTCCGGCTTGATTGCAACACGATGCCACGCTGCGGCTTGTATTGCATGCACGCTGCCGCTTTGGTATTGCAAGCCAACTCGCCTGCAGGCTTGTATTGCATTCACGCTGCTTGGCTGGCTTGCAATTGCTGCAAGCCAGCAGCACGCCATGCAAGCCAGAAATGTAGCCATTAATTATCTTTTAACCTTTTCATGTATTGTTTTATATTTCATTCATTTTCATTATTCATTTAATTTTCATAAAGTAATAAGTTTTATTGGCCAAGTATTCACCTACAGGAATATGCCTTGGTGCTCCCGTCCACAAGTTATCAACATGGGCTAGGAGGTTCACGGCAGTCGGGGTCACGACCCCATGACCCGTACTGTTGCACGCATACGCCAAGTGGAGTACACGCGTTGAACAGCATGGGCGACAACACAGACCAATGTTTCTCCAGCGTAGCGGGCCCGTTAAAACCCACTGATATTGTCAATTTTTTGCGCTGTAAATATTTATAGAAAACGGATACTGCGAGAGAGACATTTAAGTCTACATCAGAATTCAAAAGTGAGATAATGAGGGTAGATGAAGCGAAGGCTGAAGGGACAAACAACAGACAGAGAGTATGTGCCGTTTGCTCAATGCATTTCTCACTAAGGCATTATTTGTGTTTTTTTCTTGATTCCTTTAGCATCTAAAACGTTTCAGAACAGAAGTGATAAATGAGGCTGTAAATTTTAAACTCGCCCATGGTTCACAAGTTGGTTTTTTACATACAAAATGAAAACGCCTCTGAAACATAATTTTACAAGCCAGATTTTATCACTTCTGAGACTTTTAGATACCAAAGGAATCAAGAAAAACCACAAATAATGCTTACAGTTAATGAATGCTCTGAGCAAACGCATAATTCCAATAATTTCTTCCCTATATCTGCCCGGCCAATGTCGCCAAGCACTTTAGCGTTGTTGTCCCTTCAAGCTCTCGCTTCTCTTACCTTTCATTTACGCTTCACTTTGATTCAGAGTTGGGTCATGTCTCTCAACACGCTTACCCCCGACTTCCAACATTTTTTTACAGCGCAAAAATGCAACATTTTGCGGTTTTTTAACAGGTAGGAAAGTACGCGAATCTTGTATTAAGTAACATATACCGGAAGTTACGTATTCCTCCAGGTGGAATGAGGCGGCTCAAGCGTCAATCCCTATGAACCCATGACCTACGTGCAAAACCCCTACCAGTGACGTTACGAAAGACTCAGAAAGCACTAAACATTAATAATAATAAACCATAATGATAAAAACACCATTGAACATGCATATGAACCAACAAAATACCAGATCAAAAGGAGGCTACAGAATTTGGCTGTGTGTAAGCTACTACTCGTTGATAAGAAACTGTGTTGAGGGTCTGGCTGTGGCAGCTTTGCCATCCGGAGTTGGCCTTCCAAGGGAAAGTGATTCAAAGAGTTTGTGCCTTGGTAGAGGGTCTGAGATGAACTTGCGCTCGCTTCCTGCCCTTGCAGTGAACAGTCATCAATGGAGGGAAGGTTTTCATCCCATAACCTTCTCTGCTGATCGGGCAATTCGCTGCACCTCACAGGAGTCGTGCTCGGTGCTGAGCCAAACCAGAACCATGATGGATAGGTGAGAAAACAGACTACGATGGCTGTGTAGAAATGGACCATCATTGCCTTGCAGATTGATCTTCCCTCAGCAGCCAGGTAGAGGAAGTACATTCCTCTTGTTGCGCCTTTTTGGTTTTGACTGCGGATGAGTCGATGGTAGCCCCCCACTAGGTCCTTGGAAGATGGATGGTTTCCCAGGAACTTAAAAGACTCCACAGATGTGACCTGTGGTGTTGTGATGGTGATTGGGTGAGGGATGGGGGAGCTCTCCTAAAGTCTACAATCAATTCCTCTGTCTTAAGAGCATAGAGCTCCAGGTTGTAATGCGATGGCACCAGGACGCCAGCTGTGACACTTCCTGTCCGAGGCAGATTCCCTCCCCATCCCTGGACCAGTCCAATCAGGGTTGTGTTTGTCCGCAAACTTGAAGAAGCTTGACAGAGTGTCCTGTGGAGGTGCAGTCGTTGGTGTAGAGAGAGTAGAGGAGAGGGGAGAGTACGCTAGCCTTGCGGTGGCTCCTTGCTGAGCTATTTCGGGTCCGAGATGTGCGATCCCAGCATCACATGCTGCTTCCCTGTCTGTCAGGAAGCTGGTGAATCCACCGACGGAGGGTCAGGCACAGTCAAATCGGAAAAGTTTGGGAGTGTAGTACTCTGGCACAATGGATTGAATGCAGAGCCTAAAATGAACAAACAGGAAAAGAAACTAGTAATATAAAGAGGTTTGATAAAGAAACACCCAACAGGACGAGAATACTCATTTTACTCACCTGTGCATAAAACTTAATCAAGAAAATTATTATTTTGGTAGATTTAAAACTAACCCACTACATATTATTCAAATATCACAATATTATAATTTCAGATCATGCACCTTTAACTTTTATGATGAAAATCACTGGAAAAACGGTAAAACAAGTTCAATGGAGATTTTAACCCACAACATTTTAAGACAAATAACTCAAGAATAACATTACAAAACGATCAAGATTTTCTTGAATAAATGATACCCATGAAATATCTTCGTTTCCTATATGGGAAACTTTTAAAGCGTATGTTCGGGTATAATGATATCCTCTCAGCATTTTATAATAAAGAAATCGAGGGAACAACAGGCATTGGAAAGGAGATCAAACGCAACTAATAAGACAAGAGAACGTTGGGGGGGTGCTGTTAAACCAACCAGATAAAACATAATAAAAATTATTTTGCGTTGAAATATAAATTAAATAAAATATCAATCAACCAAGTTGTAAAAAAAAAAAAAAAAAAATAAAAAACCCTATACCAATATACAAAACAAATACAATTTTGAATATTGTATAAACCACATCAATTAATATGCTCGTCAATTACGAAAAATTGGAAGGAGAAAAATTTAATGTATAGGATTAAATCAGATAACGGAGAAAAGTAACAAATAAAGATATAAACGAGAGATTTTTGCAATATTATAAAAATTTATATTCAGCCAAAACGAAAGAAAATCGGATAGCAGTAGAAACATTCTTAAAAAATTGTAATATAAAAGGACTGGATTTAGAAGATAGAGAATTATTAAACGATGAAATAACTACTAAAGAAATCGACGAACCTATTAGATCATTAAAAAATGGTAAAACTCCAGGACCAGATGGTATTGGAAAGGTCCTACTTCCCCTACAACTAAAATGTGGATTACAGAAATGTCGGAGACGTTGCACTTGGAACGATTAAGGCTTGCCCAGATGGACAGGCTGGACCAATTCAGAGGAATATGGTCTCCACTTATTGAATATTTAAAGGGTCAAGATGGTCGTTCGAAGCCATGACGGAAGCCTGAATGTATGAATGGATGAAGAATTATAGACAATAGATCATAAATATGTCTCCAATGAAGAATATCTTGTTTAATATTCCACTCAATTAGTTTATCTCTCTTTTTTTTCCTCTTTTTCTTTTTTTTATTTCCTACTGCTATAAAATAAAAAGAAAATTATAGAAGTACAAATAAGATTGATTGTAAATTTTAAAAATATTAAGAATGTATGTAACGATAATATTTTAACTGGATTTTATATTTCCTCTTAATATGTAATTACTTCTAATAAAAATATTTTACAAAAGAATTTTATAAAACATTTTATGATATGATAGCTCCACGTTTGAAGACACTATATGAACACATTTATGTACAACAGAAATTACCAGAAACATTAAATGAATCTATTATAACGCTCATACCTAAATCAGATAAAAATCTGGATGATCCAGGGTCATATAGAGCTATATCTCTTTTAAATACTGATCAAAAAATATTAACCAAAATACTAGCACAAAGACAAAATATAGTGATTAATAATGGACAGGTTTAGATCAATTCAGAGGAATATGGTCTCCATTTATTGAATACTTAAAGGGTTAAGGTGGTCCGGTTCTAGGCCCTGACTGAAGCCTGAATGAAGGAATAGATGAAGAATTATATACAATAGACCATGAATATATCTCCAATGAAGAATATCTTGCTTAATATCACTCATTTTATTGATTTTTTATTTCTTTCTTATTTCTTTTTCTTTTTATTATTTCGCTTTATTTCCTACTGTTATAAAATAATAAAAACTATAGAAGTATAAATAAGAATGACTGTAAATTTTAAAAATATTAAGAATGTATGTGACGAATAATTTTCTTTTTTTTCGATTTTATATTATTTCTTCTTAATATGTATTTACTTCTAATAAAAATATTTTACAAAAAAAAAGGAAGCTGGTGATCCACCGACAGAGGGGTTCAGGCACAGTCAATTCGGAAGGTTTGGAGTGTAGTAGCTCTGGCACAATGGTGTTGAATGCAGAGCTAAAATCAACAAACAGGATCCTTGCATAGGCCCCTGGCGGTCTAGGTGCTGGAGGATGGTGTGCAGGCCCAGGTTGACTGCTTCATCCACAGATCTATTGGCCCGATATGCAAACTGCAGAGGGTCCAGCAGGGGGATTGTGATATTATTCAGCTTGGCCAGCACAAGCCTTTCGAGTGTCTTCATGACTACAGAGGACAGTGCGACAGGCCTGTAGTCATTAAGACAAGTAATCCATGCCTTTTTGGGTACAGGGACTATAGGTGAAGATATGTGAAGATATGTTAAGATATGTGAAGAGAAAGAGGTTAGTTAAAACAAATGTAGGTCCCTTGCAGTCAGAAACAGGTGAGTTGATCATGGGGAACAAGGATATGGCGGACCAATTGAATAACTACTTTGGTTCCGTCTTCACTAAGGAAGACATAAATAATCTGCCTGAAATAGCAGGGGACTGTGGGTCAAAGGAGGAATTGAGTGAAATCCAGGTCAGTCGGGAAGTGGTGTTGGGTAAATTGAATAGATTAAAGGCGAAAATCCCCAGGCCAGATAGGCTGCATCCCAGAGTACTTAAGGAAGTATCTCAGGAAATAGTGGATGCAATAGTGATAAATCTTTCAAAACTCTTTAGATTCTGGAGTAGTTCCTGAGGATTGGCGGTAGCAAATGTAACCCCCATCTTTTTAAGAAGGAGGGAGAGAGAAAAACGGAATTACAGACCAGTTAGTCTAACATCGTTAGTGGGGAAACTGCTAGAGTCAGTTATAAAGATGGGATAGCAGCACATTTGGAAGTGGTGAAAATCATTGGACAAAGTCAGCATGGATTAACGAAAGGTAAATCATGTCTGACGAATCTTGTGGAATTTTTCGAGGATGTAACTAGTAGCGTGGATAAGGGAGAACCAGTGGATGTGGTATATCTGGACTTCCAGAAGGCTTTCGACAAGGTCCCACATAAGAGATTAGTAACAAACTAAAGCATACGGTATTAGGGGTTCATATTGATGTGGATAGAGAACTGGCTGGCAAACAGGAAGCAAAGAGTAGGAGTAAACGGGTCTTTTCACAATGGCAGGCAAAACTAGTGGGGTACCGCAGGGCTCAGTGCTGGGACCCCAGCTAATTACAATATATATTAATGATCTGGATGAGGGAATTGAAGGCAATATCTCCAAGTTTGCGGATGACACTAAGCTGGGGGGCAGTGTTCGCTGTGAGGAGGATGCTAGGAGACTGCAAGGTGACTTGGATAAGGCTGGGGTGAGTGGGCAAATGTTTGGCAGATGCAGTATAATGTGGATAAATGTGAGGTTATCCACTTTGGTGGCAAAAACAGGAAAGCAGACTATTATTAAATGGTGGCCGATTAGGAAAAGGGGAGATGCAGCGAGACCTGGGTGTCATGGTACACCAGTCATTGAAGTAGGCATGCAGGTGCAGCAGGCATGAAAAAAGCGAATGGTATGTTAGCTCTCATAGCAAAAGGATTTGAGTAACAGGAGCAGGGAGGTTCTACTTCAGGTTGTACAGGGTCTTGGTGAGACCACACCTGGAGTATTGCGTGCAGTTTTGTCTCCAAATCTGAGGAAGGACATTATTGCCATAGAGGGAGTGCAGAGAAGTTCACCAAACTGATTCCTGGATGTCAGGACTGTCTTATGAAGAAAGACTGGATAGACTCGGTTTATACTCTCTGGAATTTAGGAGATTAAGAGAGGGATCTTATAGAAACTTACAAAATTCTTAAGGGGTTGGACAGGCTAGTCAGGAAGATTGTTCCCGATGTTGGGGAAGTCCAGGACAAGGGGTCACAGCTTAAGGATAAGGGGGAAATCCTTTAAGACTGAGATGAGAAAGACTTTTCTTCACACAGAGAGTGGTGAGTCTCTGGAACTCTCTGCCACAGAGGGTAGTTGAGGCCAGTTCATTGGCTATATTTAAGAGTGAGTTGGATGTGGCCCTTGTGGCTAAGGGGATCAGAGGGTATGGAGAGAAGGCAGGTACGGGATACTGAGTTGGATGATCAGCCATGATCATATTGAATGGCGGTGCAGGCTCGAAGGGCTGAATGGCCTACTCCTGCACCTAATTTCTATGTTTCTATGTTTCTATGTTTCTATAGTGGAGACTTTGAAACAGGCAGGGACAGTACATGTTTGCAGGGACTGGTTAAAAATGACTGTATAGACCGGTGCCAGCTGTTTGGCACAGAGCTTAAGAGTAGAGGGGGAAACATTGTCCGGTCCTGGAGATTTCCGGCTCTTTTGTCTGAAAAGCCTCTCCACCTCCTCTATTTTTATTGTTGATATTGGATAAGTATTGTTGGATAAGTGATGTTGTGCAGCACAGAGGGTGTGGATGATTGGGTGTGAAGTGGTGATTGGAGGGGGGTGGGTGTTGAATGGCCCAATCTTTGCAGACTGAGGTCAGGCTGTGAGTGGGTGTGAAGTGTTGGTTGGGTGGGAAATGGTCCAGTCTTTTCATACTGGAGTCTTGCCTTAAGTAGGTGTGAAGTGGTGAATGGGAAAGAGAGGGTGCAGGGTCCATTCTTTGTAGACTGGGGTCTGGCTGTGTTGGTTGGGGAGGGTGTACCAAGGTTACGTTTCTGATTTTCAAACCTGCAGTAAAATTCATTCAGGTCGTTGGTCGGCTGACGATTGTCCAAAGAGCGAGGGGCTTTCCTCTTGTAGCTGGTAATTTCTTGCAAGCCCTTCCAAACTGACGAAGAGTCACTAGCTGAGAACTTGCTCCTCAACTTCTCAGAGTACCTTTCCTTAGCAGCTCTGATTCCTCTTCTCAGCTTGTACTTGGCCTGCCTGTAGAGGTCTGCATCCCCGCTCCTGTAGGCCTCCTCTTTAGACCATCGGAGCTGTCTGAGTGCTGCAGTGAACCAGGGCTTGTTGTTGTTGAACCATGTCTGGGTCTTAGTTGGAATGCAACTGTCCTCGTAAAAGCTGACATAAGATGATACAGTGTCCGTATACTCATCGAGGCTTGTGGTTGCTTCCCTGAACACATTCCAATCCGTGCAGTCAAAGCAGGATTGTAGGTTCTCAATGCCCTCGCTTGTCCACCTTTTTGTTGTTCTGACCACAGGCTTAGCAGCTTTTAGTTTCTGCCTGTATTCTTCATTGAAGTGTCACACACGTTATAATGCTATTTACAAATTTGTCCAAGATAGGAGAATAAAGAACCAGAAGACATATATCTCCCCTGCCTATACCTACCTCCCTATAGGGAGGTTGCACAGTAGTGGGGTCACGACCCATGACCCATACTGTTGCTACGCTACGCCAGCTGGAGTACACGCAATGAACTGCAGGTAAGCACTGACCATTGTTTCCAGAATGGCGAGCCCGTTGAAACCCGCCAAAATCGTCAATTTTTGCGCTGTGAATAATTATGGAAATCGGGGTAAGCATGAGAGACATTTAGCCTACTTCAGAATTCCAAATGTGAGTAGACATGATGGTAGATAGAAGCGAGAACTGAAAGGGTACAACAACAGCCAAAGTGCTTGGCGAACATTGGCCGTTTGCTCACTGCATTTCATCAACAGAAAGGCATTATTTGTGTTTTTTTCTTGATTCCTTTGGCATCTAAAAAGTTTCAGAAGTGATAAATCTGGCTGTAAATTTTTTTAATCGCCCATGGTTCTCAAGTGGGTTTTTACATACAAAAAGAAAACACCTCTGAAGCAAAATTTACAGTCAGATTTATCACTTCTGAAACTTTTTAGATGCCAAAGGAATCAAGAAAAAACACAAATAATGCCTTTCTGTTGATGGAATGCAGTGAGCAAACGCGATAATTCCCAATATTTTCAATTTTGATATCTGCACGGCCAATGTTGGCCAAGCACTTTAGTTGTTTTTGTCTCTTCAGCTCTCGATTCTCTTTGCCTTCATTTCGCTTCACTTTTGGAATTCAGAAGTTGGGTACATGTCTCTCACGCTTACCCCGATTTCCACAATTTTTTACAGCGCAAAAATGCAACATTTTGGCGTTTTTTAACAGGTAGGAAAGTACGCGTTTCTTGCATTAACAACATATACCGGAAGCTGCGATGTCCTCCAGATGGATTGAGCGGCTCTGTGCGTCAAGCCCTATGACCCAGTGACCTTACGTGCAACCCCCCTATACCTCCTCCCTTGACTCCTTCCAAAGACCCCGACAGCGTGTGGGTAGTGCGGGACAGGCGCATGGAGTGGCGTGGAGGAATGTGGAGTGAATGAATGTGGAGGAGTGAACTAAATCTTCGCGCGCCACCAGCCTGTCGCGTAACTGACGGCCAAAGTGGGACAGGCCCAAGACCCTGGCGCGGCGCAGCTTCAGACTGAAGAAGAGTCTCGACCCGAAACATTATCCATTCCTTCTCTCCAGAGATGCTGCCGGTCTCGCTGAGTTACTCCTGCATGTTGTGTCTATCTTCAAATGACGTCACGCGCTCCAGACGGCTGTGCGGACGCATGATGACGCGCGCGACGGCCACGCATCAGTCGCTATCGCGTAAATGACGGCCCAAGTGGGACACCTCCGCTCAGTCACCTACGCGATCTCCTGGTTGCCAAACACTTTAACTCCTCCCATTCCTTTTCTCCCGAGATGCTGCCTGACGCACTGAGTTACTTCAGTGTTTTGTGACTGTTTAAATCAGCATCTGCAGTTCCTCCCCACACATTGCAGCCAACATGTTGCTCAGTCAATGAATGCACTGCAAAGTGATCAAAGGAGAAATACATTTGGTGGTTTAAATAAGTAAATTAATACATGAAGAAGAATGCATATACATTTATACATATTCATTTTCATGCATTAATTTAATTTCCATCGAAGTCCACAGATGTATCACTCAGAACGTGATGAATATATGGAGCGGACTGCCAGGGGAGGTAGTTGAGATAGGTACATTTTAAAATACATTTGGACAGGTTTAAAAGTAACATTAGCAAATTTACAGATGACACAAAGCTGGGTGGCAGTGTGAACTGTGAGGAGGATGCTATAAGAATGCAGGGAGACTTGGACAGGTTGGGGAGTGGGCAGATGCATGGCAGATTAAGTTTAATGCGGATATATGTGAGGTTATCCACTTTGGTAGCAAAAACAGGAAGGCAGATTACTATCTAAATGGCGTCAAGTTGGGAATAGGGGAAGTACAATGGGATCTGGGGGTCCTTGTACATCAGTCTATGAAAGTAAGCATGCAGGTACAGCAGGCAGTGAAGAAAGCGAATGGCATGTTGGCCATTGACAAAAGGAATCGAATATAGGAGCAAAGAGGTCCTTCTGCAGTTGTACAGACAGGGCCGGCCTTAAGCCGATTAGACCCATTCTTCCAATTGGGCCTCGCACCCAAGGGGGGCCCCCCCGCGTTAAATTTTCCGTATTTCATATGAAATTAACAAATTCCACTTTGTTAAATAAAGATTTAAAAAAAAAAAACATTCGCCATGCGGATTTTTTTTACAAAACGAACATGGATAACAACTACTGCAACGGCCATCAGACACAAACGATTTGTTAACTACTACTGTAGGTGCCACATGTTAACAACCAGAGTAGTTTAACAAGTAGTTTGTACAATGTGCCATCAATGCATCGATCCACATTCCTCTGTAAAAGTAATTGTGTTTTGAACAAGTAAGATTAATGACGCTAGCGGCTGGTCGTATCCTTAGAATACAAACTCACGCGCGCGATCATTAACACTTGTTTCAAAACACAATTACGTTTACTACTGAAGAATGTAGATCGATGCATTGAATGACACATTGAGAATTTTCTTTTAACATAAAACTCACCACATCATGACATGAGGACTTCTTCTTGTGAGCTTCTTGGTCTGCAGCAGGTCAGTACATTCAATTTACGACTACCGACAACCATGTTGTCTCTCTCTGACTTTCGCTCTCTCCCTCCCTCTCTCTCTCTTCCTGCTGCGTGCTCTCTCTTTCTCCGCGCTCCCCTCTCATTGCTCGTCTATCTCTAGCTCTCTCGGCCATTCCCGGAATCATTGACGTTTGCGGCAGACAATAAATGCTGGAGAAAACTCAGGCGGGCGAGGCAGCATCTATGGAGCGAAGGAAATAAGCAACGTTTCAGGGTCGAAACCCTTCTTCAGACCTGACCTATTTTCCTTGTGCACCGTAGATGCCTTCCTCAAGCCCTGTCGCTCTGTGCGAGTTCACCCAAGAGCTCTCTCGAGTTTAAAATATCTGTGTAGCATCTCTGTCCCTATCTTCAAATTCCCACTTTGAAATAAAATACAACTTTCGACTTAAAAATTCTCAGCAGTGTCGCGATTAGTCGATTCCCACGCATTTTCAATCATCATCGTTCGATTCAGTGTAATTTTCACACACTGGTTGATGTAGTTTTTTTTTATGATAACAGTACATTCACAATTCAAGCATAACCCGGTACTAAACGCACAAACATTAAGGTGTTACTGATGTTACAAACAGTTATAATGAATATAATTTCAAAGTGAAATAGGAGATTTTCCGTGGAAAGAATATTTAACCAAATATGTGAGGTCGTTGCAAAATGCACACTTAAAACAATACGCTGTCAACTCAGGATTGGTATTTTCTTAGTCCCTCTGACAGGTGTTTTCAATCTCACCTCGTAGCTCGCTGTTAATCGATTCATAGCTATTAATTTTCATTCCTGGTCCATATCGAACTTCACCAAATGCAAATTTAAGTTACCTTCTTGTGTGGTGGTAAAGGGGGGGGGGGGGATGCTAGGATAAAATATCTATTTGCATTATATAGCGATCCTGCTGCGAAATTTTTAAGTCGAAAGTTTATTTTATTTCAAAGTGGAAATTGGAAGATAGGACAGAGATGTTATACAGAGATTTTGGATAGGAAGGAAACATTACAGCAGCTGAGTAAAAAGAATCGGTTCAAATGGTAGTTTCAATGAAGATCGGGCGACTGGACGGGATTGGGTGGGGGAAAGTATTTATAGTCTTGGACTTGCCTAAATGAGTACTGAGATGGATTATCATTCCACACCAAATTTTCTTCTTCGACAATAATACCATTTATGCAATTATCACATTAATGCTGGATAATGGATCCAACGGATTATGTATGTACATACTTATAAATTAAATAAAACAAATGTTCTTCTTTAAGTGCTGTTGTTTCCTGGGATGGGTGACTGATAACAAATAACCTACATTCACTATTTTGTCATAATGTGGCTGAAACAATGGCATATTTTGTGATATTTATTGAGATAGAAAGATACAACCAAGTTTGGGCAAAATATTACCTTGCAACATTCTGGATGTCTGATAGATATTGTTGAAATGGAACTCAGAAATTATGGGAGGATTACAGAAAACGACAAATTGCAAAGGTAATGAATATACTGAGTATTCTTATTTGCATCATGGACATACAATATGAATAGAACACCAGTCCTACCACGTAAACTCACGAGCTACTACGATATGACTACGTGTTAAAAAGTATCACATTTTTACATCCCGAGTATATTTTACTCGTGGACATTTTTCAACATGTTGAAAAATCTTCACGAGTTACCACGTTTCCCCGAGTACCTGCCGTCAGCGCTAAGAGACGTCCCGAGCTCCGAGGTACCCGCTACGTTCATTCTACGTGCTTACCACAAGTTTTGATTTTTTTGAAACTCGGGAGAGCTCTTGGGTGACCTCGCTCAGTGGGACAGGGCTTCACACCCGCTGAGTGTCTCCAGTATTTTTGTCTACCTTTGATTTTCCAGTATCTACAGTCCCTTCTTAGACGTTTAGTGGTGATGGCTGCATCTGCGGTTCCTTTCTGTTGGGGGGGGGGGGGGGGAGTCCCGGCCCGTGGCGGCTCCTGATGAGTGATATGTTCCCTCCGCGGGTGCTGCCTTGCCCGCTGAGTTCCTCCAGCACTCTGTGTTTTTTGTTTGGCTCTGAGGTTGAAGGTGGACCCCCCTGTGCCTACCTTCAACTCCCTGCCTGTGGTGGCTCAGCGGGACGGGCAGGGGCTCTGGGGAGAGGGTTGCGGTTCTGGTCGAGACCCTTCTTCAGACAATCACACGTGCTCTCACCGACGAGAGTTCAGTTCAGTCTAAGAAGGGTCTTCTCTCCAGAATCGCTGCGCTGCCTGTCCTGCTGAGCTACTCCAGTTTTGTCTATCTTCAATTTCAGAGTTAGATAAAATTTCTAAGGGGGGGGGGGGGGGGCTTGCAGCGCCTACCCGTGGGAAAATAGAATTGTTACTTTATTTATTTTGACGGAGAGAATATGCGCGGTTTAAGATTTTTTTTAAAGCCGACTGACTGTCATATTACTCATGACACGTGACTCATTTATATTTATTTATTTATATTTCTATGAAAATGTTTCCCAATTGGGCCCGCACCTCCTAAGGCCGGCCCTGTGTACAGAGCCCTAGTGAGACCACACCTGGAGTATTGTGTACAGTTTTGGTCCCCTAATTTGAGGAAGGACATTCTTGCTATTGAGGGAGTGCAGGGAAGGTTTACAAGTTAATTCCCGGTCTGTCATATGCTGAGAAATGGAGCGGCTGGCTTGTAGCGGCAGGGCTACTCTGGTGTTTAGAAGGATGAGAGGGGATCTTATTGAAACATATAAGATTATTAAGGGTTTGGACACACTAGTGGCAGGAAACATGTTCCTGATGTTGAGGGAGTCCAGAACCAGGGGTCACAGTTTAAGAATAAGGAGTAAGCCATTTAGAACAGAGACGAGGAAACCCTTTTTCTCACAGAGCGTGGTGAGTCTGTGGAATTCTCTGCCTCAGAGGGCGGTGAAGGCAAGTTCTCTGGATGCTTTCAAGAGAGAGCTAGATAGGGCTCTTAAAAATAGCGGAGTCAGGGGATATGGGGAGAAGGCGGGAACTGGGTACTGACTGGGGATGATCAGCCATGATCACATTGAATGGCGGTGCTGGCTCGAAGGGCCGAATGGCCTACTCCTGCACCTATTGTCTAATGACTATTGTCTCGCTTGGTTACTCCAGCGTTTTGTGTCTGTCTTCGGTTTAAATCAGCATCTGCAGTTCCTCCCCACACATTGCAGCCAACATGTTGCTCAGTCAACGAATGCACTGCCCAAGCGATCAAAGGAGAAAGAAATTTGCTGGGGATGTTGGTTTAAATAAGTAAATGAACACATGAAAATGATTGCATCTACATTTATACATATTAATTTTCATGTATTCATTTAATTTCCATCGAAGTCCACAGAAGTGTGAAGTGCTACATCTTGGCAGGACAAATCAAAATAGGACGTACATGGTAAATGGTAGGGAATTGAGGAATGCTGTGGAACAGAGGGATCTAGGAATAACTGTGCATAGTTCCCTGAAGATGGAATCGCATGTAGATAGGGTGGTAAAGAAAGCCTTTGGTGTGCTGGCCTTTATAAATCAGAGCATTGAATATAGGAGTAGGGAAGTAATGTTAAAATTGTACAAGGCAATTGGTAAGACCAATTCTGGAGTATGGTGTACAATTTTTGGTCGCCTAGTTATAGAAGGATGTCAACAAAATAGAGAGAGTACAGAGGATATTTACTAGAATGTTGCCAGGTTCCAGCAACTATGTTACAGAGAAAGGTTGAACAAGTTAGGTCTTTATTCTTTGGAGCGTAGAGGTTAAGGGGGGACTTGATTGAGGTCTTTAAAATGATGAAAGGGATAGACAGAGTTGACGTGGATAAGCTTTTCCCCATTGAGGGTAGGGAAGATTCAAACAAGAGGGCATGACATGAGAATTAAGGGACAGAAGTTTAGGGGTAACGTGAGGGGAACTTCTTACTCAGTAGGTTTTTTTGTGGTGGCTGTGTGGAATGAGCTACCAGCAGAGGTGGTGGAGGCAGGATCGATTTTAACATTTAAAAGTAAAGTGGATAGGTATATGGACGTGAAGGGAATGGAGGGGTATGGTCTGAGTGCAGGTAGATGGGACTAGGGGAAAACAAATGGTCGGCACGGACTGGAAGGGCCGAGAGGGCCTGTCTCCGTGCTGTAATTGTTATATGTTATATGGTTATAAGTATTACTCACAACATGATGGATATGTGGAACGGGCTGCCAGGGGAGGCAGTTGAGATAGGTACATTTTAAAATACATCTGGACAGGTACATGGATAGGATAGGAACATGGATGGATATGGGCCAAATGCAGGTACATGGGTGTAGCTTAGATGGGACATCTTGGTCAGCATAGACCAGTTGATGTGAAGGGCCTGTTTCAGTGCTGTGTGGCTATCATTCCTTGGCAGCATCTTCCCAGTGAAGGTAACCGGTTAAACAGACACCACCCATAGTCCGGATGGAACCCAGGTCTCTGGCCGCAACTCTACCGCTGTAGCCATGGTGCCGCCAAACCAACTACTGACCGACCAACCCATCTACCTTTCACACACGCAAAATGCTGCCCCGCTGAGTTACTCCAGCATTTTGTGTCTATCTTCGGTGTAAGCCGGCATCTGCAGTTCCTTCCTGCACAACCCATCTACCTTGCAGTCTAATAAGAAATGAACAATGACATTTCATTGATGTTCAAGAATGACGAGAAATATAAACATTTTATTGTGTAAAAAAAAGGGTTACATTTATATTTACAACCCAACAAAACCACGTTCGTTTGAAAACATGCCACTGCATAACTGTCACGTAGATTATTAATTACTACACAAATAGTACAAAGTATGGCATGACATAGGTGCTGGTCAGTCTGATTGTTCCCATACGTCGGACCGTGTGCTTTTCATGGCAAATAATGGGATGACAGGACAGTCATATGTAGATAGAATGGAGCGGCCGGGCTTGGAAACTCTGGAATTTAGAAGGATGAGAGGGGATCTTATTGAAAGATTATTAAGGGTTTGGACACGCTAGAGGCAGGAAACATGTTCGCCATGTTGGGGGAGTCCAGAACCAGGGACCACAGTTTTAGAATAAGGGGTAAGCCATTTAGAACGGAGATGAGGAAAAACGTTTTCACACAGAGGGTTGTGAATCTGTGGAATTCTCTGCCTCAGAAGCCAATTCTCTGGATGCTTTCAAGAGAGTTAGATCGAGCTCTTAAAGATAGCGGAGTCAGGGGATATGGGGAGAAGGCAGGAACGGGGTACTGATTGTGGATGATCAGCCATGATCACATTGAATGGCGGTGCTGGCTCGAAGGGTCGGATGGCCGACTCCTGCACCTATTGTCTATTGTCTGTAAACTTCTTTTGTTCAATGCACAAAGAACAAAATGGTGGTAAGCAAAATTGCTCAGTCAATTTTAGTTTAGATTAGAAGCACAGCACAGACACAGACCCACCGGGTCCACACTGACCAGTGAGCCCCACACATTAGCACTACCCTACACGCACTAGGGACAATTTTATATTTATAAACGAGCCAATGAACCTACAAACCTGTGCGTCTTTGGAGCGTGGGAGGAAACCGAAGGTCTCAGAGAAAACCCACGCAGGTCACGGGGAGAACGGACAAACTCCGTACAGAACAGATCCCGTAGTCGGGATCGAACCCGGGTCTCAAGTGCTGCAAGCGCGGCAAGTCTACCGCCGCACCACCGTGTCAATGAGACTGGACTGGGAAGAATTCATACGGAAGAATCCATCAGGGGGTTTCAGCTGCAGATTGATAGAGCGTGGAAACAGGCCATTCGGGCCAACTTGCCCGCACTGGGCCAACATGTCCCATCTACGCTAGTCCCACCTGCCCGCGTTTGGTCCACATCCCTCTACACCTGTCCTATCCATGTACCTGACTAAACATTACTTAAACGTTGCAATATCATCCAGCTCAACTTCCTCCTCCAGGAGCTTGTTCTATATACAAAGAATACTATTTACATGAAAAAGGTTCCTATTAAATCCTTACTCCCTCACCTTAAACCTATGTCCTGCGGTTCTCGATTTCCCTACTCTGGGCAAAGGACTGTGCGTCCACCTGATCTATCGCTCTCATGATTTTGTACACCTCTATACGATCACCCCGCAAGCTCCTGCGCTCCAGAGAGGTTGGATAGACTTGGATTGTGTTCTCCGGAACGTCGGAGGTTGACGGGAGACTTGATAGAAGTATTTAAAGTTATGAGAGGCGTAGTTACGGAAGACAGTCAGCATCCTTTTTTCCCCAGGGTGGAAATATCCAACGCCAGGGGGCATAGATATGAGGTGAGAGGGGGAAGGTTTAATTGCAATGTCCGTGGTAAGCTTTGTACACAGAGGGTGGTGGGAGTCGGGAGCGCTCTGCCAGAGGTGGTGTTGGAGGCAGATACGATAGTGGCTTTTAGATGAGCGCATGATAGTGCGGGGAACGGGGAGATATGGATTACGTGCATGCAGATGAGATCAGTTCATCCCGATGAAAAATGTCCACGGGTAAAAAAATAGTCGGGATGACTCGTGCAGTGGGACAGGCCCTTTCGTCCAAGGTAAAAGCCAGCAAAGTCCGATCAAGAATAGTCCGAGGGTAGAATGGACAGCCCTGTGAGGAGGTTAAGAAGATCATAGGTTAAAGTAAGAAATGTTGCTGTAGGGGTAGGTTTAAGCGTGTGGGGCGATAGTAACGTATGATTAAAGAGTGGTCATTGCTCCTTCACACTGTTGTCAGGAATAAATGGGAAGAAGAGTCCCGATCTGAAACGTCATCCGCCCATGTAGTCGCGAGATGCTGCCTGACCCGCCGAGTTACTCCAGCACTTTGTGTCTTTCTGAGGTAGGAAGAAGCCCTTTATTTGGGCAGAATAAAGTAAGATGATGGTGCAGAGCCACCAGCTGACCCCTGTTGGTATTGCAAGTTGCCTTCATGAAAGTTGATCGACAAATTGGAAGAACAGCACCTCATGTTTCACTTGGGTTACACAAAATGCTGGAGAAACTCAGCGGGTGCAGCAGCATCTAAGGAGCGAAGGAGATAGGCGACGTTTCGGGTCGAGACCCTTCTTCAGACCCTAACCCCACCAGCCGGCAAAATCAGAGTCCCCTGGTCCTCACCTTTCACCCCACCAGCCGGCAAATAAACAGGGCAGAGTCCCCCTGGTCTTCACCTTTCACCCCACCAGCAGGGCAAATACAACAGATAGTCCTCCGCCAGTTTCGCCACCTCCAACGTGCCCCTCCACCCGCCACATCTTCCCATCTCCCCCCCTGTCTGCCTTCCGCAAAGACCGCTCCCTCCGCGACTCCCTTGTCAATTCTTCCCTCCCCTCCCGCTCTACTCCTTCCCCTGGGGCACTTTCCCTTGCAACCGCAAGAAATGCAACACTTGTCCCTTCACCTCCCCCCTCCACTCCTTTCAGGGACCCAAGCAGTCCTTCCAGGTCCGACAGAGGTTCACCTGCACCTCCTCCAACCTCATCTACTGCATCCGCTGCTCCAGATGCCAGATGATCTATATCGGTGAGACCAAGCGGAGGCTTGGCGATCGTTTCGCCGAACACCTCCGCTCGGATCCGCAAAAAACCAAGCCGACCTCCGGGTCGCTCAGCACTTCAACTCCCCCTCCCATTCCGTATCCGACCTCTCGGTCCTGGGCCTCCTCCCACGGCCAGAGTGAGCAACACCGCAAGTTGGAGGAACAGCACCTCATATTTCCGCTTGGGGAGTTTGCATCCTTTGGGCTTTAAAAAAAAGAAAAAAACCTCCTCTCATGTTTCACTTGGGCGGGTTGTTCCTCAGAGGTATGAACATTGACTTCTTTAACCTCAGGTAACCCTTGCTTTTCCTCTCTCTCCATCCCTCCCCCCTTCCCAGTTCTCCGACCAGTCTGACAGTCCCCGATTGCATTTGATCTGTTTGCTTTTGTCACCATCTCCAAGGTAACAATGATCGATTCCACCTTTTCCTTGAACTTCATCCCTTCTGGAGGGTCTTGACCTGAAATGCCACCCATTCCTTCTCTCCAGAGATGCTGCCTGTTAGTCCAGATTTTTGTGTCCATCTTTGGTTTAAACCAGCATCTGCAGTTCCTTCTTACACAACTGGGATGGCGGGACTGTCATATGAGGAAAGATTGAAAAGACTAGGCTTGTATTCACTGGAGTTTAGAAGGATGAGGGCGGATCTTATAGAAACATATAAAATTATAAAAGGACTGGACAAGCTAGATGCAGGAAAAATGTTCCCAATGTTGGGAGAGTCGAGAACCAGGGGCCACAGTCTTAGAATAAAGGGGAGGTCATTTAAGACTGAGGTAAGAAAAAACTTTTTCACCCAGAGAGTTGTGAATTTATGGAATTCCCTGCCACAGAGGGCAGTGGAGGCCAAGTCACTGGATGGATTTAAGAGTGAGTTAGTTATAACTCTAGGGGCTAGTGGAGTCAAGGGATATGGGGAGAAGGCAGGCACGGGTTATTGATCAGCCATGATCACAATGAATGGCAGTGCTGGCTGGAAGGGCCGAATGGCCTCCTCCTGCACCTATTTTCTATGTGATTTATCTCTTTTAATGCCTCGTTTTCACACCTTACCCTTCCTTATCTCCGTGTCTCACTCTCTCCCCTGACTCTCAGTCTGAGGAATGGTCTCACCCTGAAATGTCACCTATTTTCCATCTACCCAGAGCTGCTGCCTGTCCCACTGAGTTACTCCAGAAGTTTGTGTCTATCCACAAATAATAAATATCTCTTCCATTTAATGTGACGGATTTAAATTGCGAATCCACTAATAAATACAGCTTGCATTAATGTTAGGTAGACAAAAATGCTGGGGAAAACTCAGCAGGTGAGGCAGCATCGATGGAGAGGAGGAATAGGCGACGTTTCGGGTTGAGACTGAAGAAGGGTCTCGACCCGATGAATGTTGACGCTTTTGCTCTGTTTATTCCATGACTAGAGCTGCAAAGGGAAGCAGCTTATTCAAGGACGTTCTGCAATCATTTTTTAATTTTATCTTGCACATCTCTGGTGACATTCGCATTGATTTCCCCGTCTCAAATTGCCCTGAGACGCTTGAAATTCTTTGTAGTAGTTTCACGACTGGGACGCAAGGCCGATTTCAAGTGTAATTGGAGTTGTCCAGGGTGCGTAGCTGTAGTGACAGACAGACTAGATCCAGTCAAGGATAACGGAGATCCTTGCCGAATATACATCAATGAATCATTGATTTCAGTCTGGCCAGCATGGCGATCGTTTTACTAAAACGTGCTCTGGTGTATGATGCACAAAGATGTTGAAAGGAGATTTACTAAACATTGCGATGAATGTGATTCATGCAACTGACTATCAAAGCAGGGGATCAAGCAAGTAAAATATAACGTGTAGGAACGAACTGCCGATGCTGGTTTAAACCAGTAGGTTAATTGGCTTGGTATAAATGTGAAAAAATGTCCCCAGTGTGTGTAGGTCGGCCGAAGATTCTGTTTCGCGCTGTATCTCTAAACTAAATTAAACTCCCTTCCATTAGTTGCCGTTTACTTGTTCTATTCTCGTGGTTAAAACTCGGTTTCAGGATAAATAGGCTATCAGAGTGAAAGGCACAAAAAGCTGGAGTAACTCGGTGGGTCAGGCAGCATCTCTGGAGAGAAGGAATGGGTGACATTTTGGGTCGAAACCCTTCTTCATGCTGAATTCACTAGGGGCAATGTTTACAGAGTGCAAACTGTTGACTTAAGGGGCCAGTTAGAAATTATATCCTCTGTTTCTGATTATCCTCTGTATAAAATGTTTCTGATTTGAAAGAAAGCCAAGATAAACAAGATGGATGCTGCCATTTGACCGCACGAATATCTATGCATAGAAATGACTATCAGTGATTTTAAAGATAGACACAAAAAGCTGGAGTAACTCAGCGGGTCAGGCAGCATCTCTGGAGAAAAAGAATAGGTGACGTTTCGGGTCAAGACCCTTCATCAGACTGAGATTCAGGGGAAAGGGAAACGAGAGAAATAGATCAAAGATCCTATAGCAAGTTAGACCACTCCTTCTAAATCAGGGGGGGATTTCAGGTTTTCAGGGGGGGAATTGGGACCACAGATTAGCAAACTCAAACTGTTAGAAATAAAGGATTTTCAGTATTATATGCATATTATTTGGAATGCACTTTTTGAGGCAGACAATCTTGGAAAGGAGGGGGGGGGAATGACATTCTGACATATGGTGAAAGGGGTGCATGGGGCAAACGAGGTTGAGAACCACTGTTCTAAATGCAACGGGCTGATGTGTAGTACGCAACGGAGCGGAACGTGGGCCTTTTTTTCATTCATTTTAGTAACCCGACCCGACCCGACCCGACCCGACCCGACCCGACCCGACCCGACCCGACCCGACCCGCAGTGTAATCGGCGTTGCGGGGGAACAGTTTGTGTTAATAAATTATAATTCTGAAAATGAGGAGAAGATTTTTACCAAATAACTTTTATTTTTACGAGGATGTTTCCGTAACCGGCTTCCGTCCCCGCACTAGTTACCTTTGCTCCGCTACGGGATCTTTGGTGCGGAGACGGAAGCCGGTTACGGAAATGGGGCCGAAAATTACCCACGAACCTGCCCATGACCGCACTACGCCTTTTTCGTCGAGTGGTCTATCGTGCTCGCTACCGGATCTTTGATATAGACGGTGATGTAGAGAGGTGTAGAACAAATGAATTAAAGATTTGCAGAAAAGTAACAACGATAAAGGAAACGGGCCATTGTTAGCTGTGGGCCAGGTGAAAACGAGTCACAGACAATGAGACGCAACAAGATGACTGCAGGTGGTACGACATTGGGTGGGGGAGGGAAGGAATACAATGTAAGGTTCCAGTTATCCTTCATATTTTCTGCTGCTTTCCATTCCATTAATGGGAAAAAAATACTGCCTTTGTATCCTCGATCGCCACATTTAATTTGTTCAATGGTTAAGTTTAAGACAGGAATCCCATCAGTATTCCTTGAGTGCGATGGTGCAATGATGTTTAGAAGTTCATGATGTTCTTTTTAGTTAGTAAATCTCAGCGATAGTGTATCAAATGTTCAGGCTGTCAGAGCACCATGCAATGCCCTTTGATTATATCAAATCAACAATACCATAGAATTCATTCTAATTCAATACAGAAGACATCCATGCAAAAAAAAAACATTGCAAAGAAATAGTTAAACTGCTATAGTACAAAAATAATTTAGCATTTCAAAGAATACATTGCTCATTCTGACTTTCTGAGAAACAATAGGTTTAAAATGCACATAAACACAAGTTTAGAAGAATGAGGAGGTGGGGGGGACCTCATTGAAACTTACCGAACAGTGAAAGGCTTGGATAGAGTGGATGTGGAGCGGATGTTTCCACTAGTGGGAGAGACCAGGACCAGAGGTCACAGCCTCACAATTAAAGGACGTTCCTTTAGGAAGGAGCACGGGTGTCAGGGGATATGGAGAGAAGGCAGGAGAATGAGGTTAGGAGGGAGAGATAGATCAGCCATGATTGAATGGCGGATTAGACTTGATGGGCCGAATGGCTTAATCCTGCTGCTATCACTAATGATCTTAAAGAATGGACTACAGTGTGTTGGATTACAAGTCATGGCTGACTCATGCTTTGTAAAAGAAAATTGTGATTGCATTTCATGTTAAACGTGTCTCGACTGTCGGCGTTGTAGAGTAATCGCTTTACTCTTCATCAAGACAACAGATCGAACTTAAATGTCACAATTAGTGACTTCAGGGCAGCTAACACTGTCTGAAACAGTTTGCAATGTACCACTTTTTCACCCAAGGAATTAAAATTAATTGGAAGTAGACAAAAATGCTGGAGGAACTCAGCGGGTGCGGCAGCATCTACGTAGCGAAGGAATCTGGAGACGTTTCAGGTCGGGACCCTTCTTCAGACTCTTCTTCGGGTCCCGACCCAGAACGTCACCTGTTCCTTCTCCCCGTAGATGCTGCCTCACCCTCCGGCATTTTTGTCTTACCTTCGATCTTTCCAGCATCTGCAGTTCTTTCTTAAAAATGAAGTGGAAGATCAGTTGTCTTGAGATCATTCTTCGCAGCTTGTACAGTACGACACTTTGTAAACGATCACGGGCTGCTTTCCAACCCGATCGCAACCAAAATTAAGTCCATGGTCACTTTATACCTTTCTGCTTAATTATTACTGTCTGGAAGCCAGCAGACCAGCACAACTGTGGATGACCCATTGTCAAGCTGAAGCGAATGCAGAAATTCAGTCCTGCACAACCAGTCTCTCAGATCTGCACGACTGGCTCAGAGCATTTGAATACAGTGCAGGACAGGCACAAAGTGCTGGAGTGACTCAGCGGGTCAGGCAGCATCTCTGGAGGAAAAGGAATAGGTGATGTTTCAGGTCGGGACCCTGCTTCAGACTCTTCATCGGGTCTCCGACCCAGAGCATCACCTATTCCTTTTTCTCCAGAGATGCTGCCTGACCCGCTGAGTTACTCCAGCACTTTGTGTCTATCCTTGGTATAAGCCAACATCTTTGCATCTGCAGTGAATACTGTCGTGTCCTCAAGGATTTACCTCAAAAGAAGCATAATTTGCAGTTTGCCCCCTGCTCGTCAGCACATTCCCGTGCTTATTTTGGAGTAGATTACTAAACTTGATCACTTGTTTAAGAAGGAACTGCAGATGCTGGGAAAAAAAATCGAAGGGAGGTTCAAAATGCTGGAGAAACTCAGCGGGCGAGGCAGCATCTATGGAGCGAAGGAATAGGCGACGTTTCGAGTCTATCAGAAGCAAAGATACCAGAGGGGCAAGATAGACCACTCCTACGAAATCCAACGTGTAGTACGCAACGGAACGTCACTTCCGCCATTTTAGGAATACAACCCCGACCTCCGTTATGCCTCTCGAAGTTTAGTCCACGTCAGTCCATTGGATTTAGCAGTTTATCTTGGTCTATATTAGCCTTCTATGATAGACCATTATGATCATTGTTTATAATAAATAAGGTGCTTCTTTTAAAAAAAAAATTAAAAAGGGAAACTGCGTTTATCTTAGTTCAGAAGGTTCTCGACCCGAAACGTCACCTATTCCTTCGCTCCATAGATGCTGCCTCACCCGCTGAGTTTCTCCAGCATTTTTATCAAACTGGATCACATTGTCATTTATATGTTTTGATTGATCTTTACCCCGTGAAGGTGAGAACAGGGTGGAAGATGGTAGGCATGAGTAATGAGTTATTAAAATTAATTTCCGTGTTTGTTTTGATTCTCAACGTCTTTGATTATTTAAACAAACATCTGGAAAGTGAGCGAGTCGATCGCCAAATGATCCTGCCAATAATTTCTCATTTAGGATTTTCAACACGATTGTGCGGGCCCTTTCTATTTCTGCAGGCCATCGTTCTGTTTCTGGGCGCAGAAATCCTTCAGTCTGTCGAACTTGGCGCCCCAGTTGCCGAGATAGTCGGGGCTCGAGTCCTCGTCTGCGTTCAACGTGCCCACCGTGCTCAGGCTCCCCGCGGGCGACCCCCGCCCCTCGAAGCAGTAAATGTGGACCGTGTCCTCCGGGAGGGCCCTCAGGTCGTGGTCTGCGTCCCAGATAATCTGCGACACGTAGTTCTTGAAGTCCGGGCCGCCGGACTGCAGGGGTTCAGAAAAAATCACGTTTGGGTGAGTCCTCTTGTTGAGCAGCGCCTCTTCCGGAGAGTCGGTGGAGCCTCTCACCAGAGCGGCACTTGTTGTGGACGAGGACTGACTCAGGCTCGCACGCAAAGGTTTCTTCAGTTCACTGATGTCGTAGCCGTTCTAGGAGAGATTTAAAAAGCGTCACGAACTACATTAGAGTCACAGAGTGACACAGCGTGGAAACGCCCCAAGTTGCCCAAACCGGCCAACATGTCCCAGCTACACTAGTCCCACCTGCCCATGTTCGTGCCCATATCCCTCCAAACCTGTCCTATCCATATGTACCTGTCTAACTATCTCTTAAACATCGCGATAGTACCTGCCTCAACTACCTCCTCTGGCAGCTCATTCTGAACGCCCACCGCCCTTTGTATGAAAATGTTACCCCTCAGATTCCTTTTAATTCTTTACCCCTTTACCTTAAACCTATATCCTCTTGAAACATACAAGATTGTTAAGGGCTTGGACACGCTAGAGGCAGGAAACGTGTTCCCGATGTTGGGGGAGTCCAGAACCAGGGGCCACACAGTTTAAGAATAAGGAGTAAGCCATTTAGAACGGAGACGACGAAACCCTTTTTCTCACAGAGAGTGGTGAGTCTGTGGAATTCTCTGCCTCAGAGGGTGGTGAAGGCAGGTTCTTTGGACGTTTTCAAGAGAGAGCTAGATAGGGCTCTTAAAAATAGCAGAGTCAGGGGATATGGGGAGAAGGCAGGAACGGGGTACTGACTGTGGATGATCAGCCATGATCACATTGAATGGCAGTGCTGGCTCGAAGGGCCGAATGGCCTACTCCTGCACCTATTGTCTATTGTCTCTGGTCCTCGATTTACCAACTCTGGGCAAGGGACTCTGTGTCTACCCAATCTATTCCTCTCATGATTTTGTACGCCTCTCATCCTCCTGTGCTCCAAGGAATGGAGACATAGCCTACTCAACCTCTTCCTATAGCTCAGAATCTCTAGTCCTGGCAACATCCTTGTAAATCATCCCAGCTAACAAGGATCTATTCCACACTTTCCTGGATCCCCATCTCCTTTGATGTCTCATTTTCACACACTTTACCCTTCCTTATCTCTGTGTCTCCCTCTACCCTGAGTCTCGGTCTGAAGAAGGGTCTCGACCCGAGACGTCACCCATTCCTTCTCCCCGGAGATGCTGCCTGTCCCGCTGAGTTACTCCAGCATTTTGTGTCTGCCTCGCACCGGGATACCTGGTCCTGCTCTCCGCCTCCTTCCTCGTCGTAGTTGAGGATGTTTTCCCGTACGTCCTCCCAGCTCTCCCGCTCGACAGGAATGTGGTAAACTCCTCCTTTCTGGAACTTGGCTTTTCCGCACACACCCCATACGCTGACGCCGACCGCCAGAACTGAAACACCAGAAGATACGAGATGGGTTTCAGCCGCAAGTTATCTCGAAACTCAGAAAATCAGCTTTATTTCAAGAATCAGGGGTGTTTAATCGTCAACGGAACAATGAAATTCATACTTGTTGTAGCCTAACAGATCTGTAAACACATTGTAACAGTGTGGAAATATGCCCTTCGGCCCATCGAGTCCGTGTCGACCAGCGATCCTCGTACCCGAGCACTATCCTACACACTGGAGGCAAATTTACAATTTTTACCGAAGCCAATTAACCTGCAAACCTGTACGTCTTGGGAATGTGGGAGGAAACGGGAGCGCCCGGAGAAAACCCACCCGGTCACAGGGAGAACGAACAAACTCCGTTCGGACAGCACCCGAGGCGAGGATCGAACTCTTAACACCACCCGCGCCACTGTGTTCTAGGGTCATTTGTATTAAATCTGTCTTCTACCATAGAGGGGCTAGATAATTTCAAAATTATTAATTGAATCAATTTCTTAAAAGTTTAATCAAAGGGAAGCGGGGAAGAGCAAACATCCTCGGTGAAGATGGGTCAGAGAGATCGGCAAGCGCAGGAATGAACTGCAGATGCTGGTTTAAACCAAAGAGAGATACAAAAAGCTGGAGTAACTCAGCGGCTCGGACAGCATCTCTGGAGAAAAGGAATAGGTGCCGTTTCGGGTCGAGACCTGACTCCAGTCTGAAGAAGGGCCTCGACCTGAAACGCCATCTTGTAGCGGCACCTAGTGGTGGCTTGGGATGGTGCGAACCCTCGTTATTGGCTGGCGCCAACGGGTGTGAGTTCGCGGGATTTTTCTCCTCGGTCGACAGCGCTCCTCCCGGCAGCAGGAGCTATTGTACCGTTGGCTGACGCGGTTTTCCCAGTCCTCTAACTTGTTTGTTGATCCACGATAAAAATCCTTTCCCTCAACCTGCCTGTCTCGCCAAAACCTATTGCTTTTCTCCAGAGATGCTGTCTGACCCGCTGAGTTACTCCAGCCTTTTGTAGCTATGATCAGAGAGATTAGTTTAGTTTAGAGATACAGCCTGGAAACAGGCCCTTTGGCCCACCGAAGGTAGACACAAAATGCTGGAGTAGCTCAGCGGGTGAGGCAGCATCTCCGGAGAGAAGGAATGAAGAAGGAACGTCGCCCATTCCTTCTCTCCGGAGATGCTGCCTGACCCGCTGAGTTACTCCAGCATTTTGTGTCCACCTTCAATTTAACGGAGACGAGGAAACACTTTTTCTCACAGAGAGTGGTGAGTCTGTGGAATTCTCTGCCTCAGAGGGCGGTGGAGGCAGGTTCTCAAGTCAAGTTTATTCGTCACATACACATACGGGATGTGCAGTGAAATGAAAAGTGGCAATGCTCGCGGACTGTTGTGCAAAAAAACAAGCAAACAACCAACAAACTACAAACAGAATTTTGTAACAACTCTCTGGATGCTTTCAAGAGAGAGCTAGATAGGGCTCATAAAAATAGCGGAGTCAGGGGATACGGGGAGAAGGCAGGAACAGGATACTGATTGGGGATGATCAGCCATGATCACATTGAATGGTGGTGCTGGCTCAAAGGGCCGAATGGCCTACTCCTGCACCTATTGTCTATTGTCTAAACCAGCATCTGCTCAGTTTGGCCCATTGAGTCCGCACTGACCAGCGATCCCCGCACACTAACACTATCCTACACACACTAGGAACAATTCATACACCAAGCCAATTAACCTACAAACCTGGAGTGCGGGAGGAAACTGAAGATCTCGGAGAAACCCCATGCGGTCCCGGGGAGTACGTACAAACTCCCTACAGTCAGCACCCGTAGTCGGGATCGAACCCGGGTCTCCGGCGCTGCAAGCGCTGTCAGGGAGCCAGAGAAAACCCACGCAGGTCACGGGTCCGAAAACACGCAAACTCCTTGCAGACAGCACCCGTAGTCAGGATCGAACCCGGGTCCCTCGTGCTGTAAGGCAGCAACTCTACCGCTGCGCCACCGTGCCACCCTGTATGGGCAATATATTAAAGCAGTACCTGTTAAGAGGACGAGGCAGATGCTGATGGACAAGATGGAGGCGATGCTCAGCCCTGCTGGGATTCCCAACGTCACCATGCTGGTCTCACACCGCTGCCCTCTGTATCCTTCTGCACAGCGGCAGGCAAACTGCCGGGCTGTTTGGGTGACGCATGTGCCTCCGTTTCGACATGTCCATGCGCCACAAGGTGACGTTGCACAGCCCTCCAGACCGGTATCATTACTCCTCACTGACACCTGGCCCACTGGACACCTGCGTGTTAGAGATCGGAACAAAAACAGGAACCTGTCAGAATGGGATTAAGAGGTATTGCCATAACGTTGAAGAGACATTTGGACGGGTGTATGGATCGTTTGAAGAAGGGTCTTGACCCAAAACCATATTGCCTTTCCCCAGAGATGCTCCAGCTTTTTGTGCCTGTCTTTGGTTTAAACCAGCATCTGCAGGTCCTTCCAACATGTGAATGGTTTAGTTTAGTTTAGAGATTCAGTGCGGAAACAGGCCCTTTAGCCCACCGGGTCCACGTTGACCAGCGAACCCCGGACATTAGCCCTATCCCACACACGCTCGGAACAATTTACAATTTTACCTAGCCAATTAGCCTACAGTACGGCCTTCGGAGTGTGGGAGGAAACTGGAGCACCCGGAGAAAATTAGCAATAAGTGGTGGGCAAATTAATGGTAGGATAATAGTGATCAGGCAGTCCACATGGATTTGTGCCGGGGAAGGTCATGTTTGAGAGCCCGGTTCCCCATGGAAGGTTGGTTCAGAAGGTTCAATCTTTGGGTGTTAATGGCGGAGTAGCAAGATGGATTCAAACAGTGGCTGAATGGGAGATGTCAGAGAGTAATGGTGGGATGGCTGGTCAGGTTGGAAGCAGTGGGGTGCCTCAGGGATCTGTGTTGGGTCCACTGTTGTTTGTCATGTACATCAATGATCTGGATGATGGGGTGGAAAATTGGATAAGTAAGTATGCCTCAAAAAGTCTACAGAGAGATCATTTGGAAAAGTGGGCTGAAAGATGGCAGATGGAGTTTATGCTGATAAGTGTGAAGTGCTACATCTTGGCAGGACAAATCAAAATAGGACGTACATGGTAAATGGTAGGGAATTGAGGAATGCTGTGGAACAGAGGGATCTAGGATAACTGTGCATAGTTCCCTGAAGGTGGAATCGCATGTAGATAGGGTGGTAAAGAAAGCTTTGGTGTGCTGGCCTTTATAAATCCAAGGCATGGTAAGACCAATTCTGGAGTATGGTGTACAATTTTGGTCGCCTAATAGGAAGGATGTCAACAAAATAGAGAGAGTACAGAGGGATTTACTAGAATGTTGCCAGGGTTCCAGCAACTATGTTACAGAGAAAGGTTGAACAAGTTAGGTCTTTATTCTTTGGAGCGCAGAAGGTTAAGGGCGGAATTGAGGTCTTTAAAATGATGATAGACAGAGTTGACGTGGATAAGCTTTTCCCATTGAGGGTAGGGAAGATTCAAACAAGCATGACATGAGAATTTAGGGACAGGGGGAACTTCTTTACTCAGTGGTGGCTGTGTGGAATGAACTTCCAGCAGAGGTGGTGGAGGCTCGATTGTAACATTTAAAAGTAAAGTGGATAGGATGGACGTGAAGGGAATGGAGGGTTGGTCTGAGTGCAGGTAGATGGGACCAAATGGTTGTGTCTCCGTGCTGTACCACACGATCACAGGGAGAACGGGACAAACTCCGTCGAGACAGCGCCCCACAGTGGATAGTGAGGCAGCTGCCCAAATAGGATAGGACAGGTTTAGAGGGCTATGTGCCAAGCGCAGGCAGGTGGGCCTAGTGTAGATGGAGCATGTGGACAAGTTGGGCCAAAGGGCCTGTTTCCACCCTGTATCACTCGAGAGAAGACACACATGGAACCGCAGGTATTGGTTTACCAAAAAAACAGACAAAGTGCTGGAGTAACTCAGCGAGTCAGTCAGCTTCTCTGGAAGGAGTGATTGGGCGAAGTTAGAGGTCTGGAGTCTAAAGAAACAGCTGATACATTTTTCCACAGGCTTTAAAAATTCACTTTTAATTTTTTTTTAAATATTTAACAGGGCAGGCCAATTGAAAGGATGATGTCCATGAATGAAAGTGTCAGGATGAATCCAGTCACATTTGGCAAAGAGATTTCACTGCAAATCATGTTTAAATTGCATTAGTTTCTTATACATGATTCCCTAGGTACAAGAAGCAGAATTATGCAATTTGGCCCGTCAAGTCTACTCCGCCATTCAATCATGGCTAATCAATCTTTCCTCTCAATCCCATTCTCCAGCCTTCTCCCCATAACTCCCGTACTGACACCCGTACTAATCAAGAATCTGTCAATTTCAGCCTTAAAAGTATCAAATGACAGCCTCCACTGCCATCTGCGGCAATGAATTCCACAGATTCATCACCCACTGTCTAAAGGTACGTCCTTTTATTCTGAGGCTGTGGCCTCTGGTCCTAGACTCTCCCACTGGTGAAAACATCCTCACCGCAACCACTCTACCCAACCTTTCACTATTCAGTAAGATTCAATGAGGTCCCTCCCCCCTTCTAAAGTATTAAAGGAATCAAGGATATGGGGTTAGTACAGGAAATTGGCTCTGTTGGCCTGCTCCACTTCAATTTAAATTAGAGTCATAGTCAAACAGGTCCCTCAGCCCAACCCACCCATGCTGACTGAGTTGCTCCATCTAAGCTAGTCCCATTTGCAGTGACAGAGACAGTTTCTTCCCAGCTGTTATCAGGCAACTGAACCATCCTACCACAACCAGAGAGCAGTCATGAGTTACTATCTACCTCATTGCACTATCTTTACTCTACTGGCTTTTCATTGCACTAAACGTTATTCCCTTCTCGTGTGCCCGTACACTGCGACTGGCTCAATGGTAATCATGTATTGCCTTTCCACTGATTAGTTGGCAGAAGCTTTTCACTGTGCCTCAGTACACGTGACAATAAACTAAACTTGCAACTGAAACTGAACTCGGCCGAGTTCTCCACCTCATCGGGACTTCCGCGGCCGATCGCCGGGATGAACCTGCCCCGCTTGCGGCCGGAGCTCTGGGGCGGGCAGATCCGTTCCCATCGCCGACTCCCGAGGCCGGACTTTGCGAGCTGCCCGACGGCCTAGGCACGATCGCATTGAATGGCAGTGCTGGCTTGAAGGGCCTACTCCTGCACCCATTGTCTACTGTCTATTATTCCAGCACCGTTGGACTCCCCTCGGAGGCCGTGACCTCAAAAAAGGAATTTCACCATTTGACCTCCGTCGGTCTGACAAAACGGATAATCCAGAAAGAGCTCCAGAAACCAATGGTGCCGGAAGGTGGGTGGGGGGGGACCTG
The DNA here is from genome assembly GCA_035221665.1 of Okamejei kenojei. Lineage (NCBI taxonomy): Eukaryota > Metazoa > Chordata > Chondrichthyes > Rajiformes > Rajidae > Okamejei > Okamejei kenojei. Next base: position 126,977,366 of record CM069134.1, on the reverse strand, counting down.
TATTAATGAGTGTTAACAATCACTTACCTGCACTCATATTTTCTCCACAGATCTACACAATAAAAGGGGGTAGAACAGGGTCTGCTGCTGCAGACATTTGAAAGGCAGCCATTTGTTACACCCCTTCGATCCAGAGTCGCAGTTAACATTGTATTCCTCCCATCCATCGGTAATAGATGACCATTTAATCGAACGTCACTCATGCAGCCTACATTCAAGCAGAGAAAAAGCAGTTTAACTCCGCCACCTTTATTCTCACTTGGTCTTTTCACAAAATTACATATTTTTGATATAAAGTTTCTTTAGACTTTACTTTAAAGATAAGGCATGGAAACAGGCCCTTTGGCCCACTGAATCCGTGCTGACCAGCGATCAGCCCGTACACTACCACTATCCTACACTCTAGGGACAATTGACAGAAGCCAATTAACTTCATGATCAGTACGGGTGTCAGGGAGAAGGCAGGAGAATGGGGTTGAGAGGGGAAGATAGATCAGCCATGATTGAATGGCGGAGTAGACTTGATGGGTCGAATGGCCTACTTCTGCTCCCATCACTTATGACCTTATGAAGATACAGAATGGAGCAAACGTTGAAGGCTGAGGTGACCTCTCATCGAAGGATATGAAATTGTGAGAGACAAATGGCCTGATATTGACCTGATAATTTATGAACTTATTAATGTACAGATATGTATGCCTTTGGGAAGTGGGAAAAAGGTGTTATGTATCATGTGATAGGAGCAAAATGTGTTAGGGTTAGGTTTAGGGTCCATTCGGCCCATCAAGTCTACCCCGCCATTCAACCATGGCTGATCTACCTCTCCCTCCTGACCCCATTCTCCTGCCTTCTCCCCAAAACCCCTGATACCCGCACTAATCAAATATCTATCTATCTCAGCCTTAAAAATATCCACCGACTTGGCCTCCACAGCCTTCTGTGGCAAAGAATTCCACAGATTCACCACCCTCCGACAAAATACATTTCTCCTCATCTCCTTCCCAAAGGAACGTCCTTTAATTCTGAGGCTGTGACCTCTAGTCTTAGACTCTCCCATCCTCCTGTACATCCACACTATTCAGGCCTTTCACTATTCGGTAAGTCTCGCTGAGGTCCCCCCTCATTCTTCCAAACTCCATCGACTTGTGCTCTAGTGCATTCAAAGCCATTGTTTCTCGGAAAGTCAGAATGAGCAACATTCCCTTTGAAACGCTCCGTTACTTTGGTACGACAGCAGTTTAAATATTTTCGCTGCGATGTTTTTTTTTTTTTGCGCGGTTGTCTTCCGTGTCACACCTTGAAAGTCACCAGGCGAAGCCTCGTGAAGGCTCTTTCCCAAAACCAAGCTGGGAGCGTCCGTCAGGATTTCCCGGTGGGTTCCGAGTGGAGACGTCACCTCCAGGCCTCCTCCCCCACTGTCGAGACGCAGCGTGAATTCATTGTCGTGGCGCTCCATGTTGGCCAGGGTCCACTGTCCACTATCCACACGTAATGTCTGCACCTTCAGTGAATGCTCCCCATCACCGAGGTTAACTCGGATGCCAAAATACCCACTGGCAATCTAGTTCATACAAGGAAATTAAATTAGGAGCAGAGAACAAAATATGACGTAAAACATTAAAGTAAAAACAATAATACTTAAAGCCCTGTCCCACGGTACGAGTTCATTCCAAGAGCTCTCCTGAGTTTAAAAGAAAAATCAAACTCGTGGTAAGCACGGAGAATGAACAAGCGTTCAGTTCTGGTCACCCTGGAAAGAGTAGAGAAGATTGGACAAGAGTGTTGCAAGGACTCGAGGGCCTGAACCACAGGGAAGAGATGAACGCTAGGGTTTTATTCCTTGGAGCGCAGAGGAGATCTTTCAGAGAGGAGCAGACATGATCAGCCATGATCCTATTAAATGGCAGTGGTGGCTCGAAGGGCTGAATGGCCTACTCCTGCAACTACTTTCTATGTATCTATGTTTCTAAATGCAATCTTTATCCCCCTCCCCAGGGTGGGTGAATCAAGAACTAGAGGAGATAGGTCTGACGTGAGAGGGGAATAGAAACATAGAAAATCAGTGCAAGAGTAGGCCATTCGGCCCTTCGAGCCAGCACCGCCATTCAATATGATCACGGCTGATCATCCAGAATCAGTACACTGTTCCTACTTTTTCCCCATATCCCTTGATTCCGTTAGCCCCAAGAGCTATATCTTATAGCCCTGTCCCATGATACGAATTCATTCCAAGAGATCTCCCGAGTTAAAATTGCACGGAGAATAATCCCTTTGGTCCAGGAAGACCAAGTCCAAGATTTTTCACCGTACTGACAGTGGCTACCTCCGACAATCACAAACTAGGCTCTTGGAATGAACTCAACTTACAATTTTACCCAATGCCAATTAACTTGGTTTAGTTTGGGGATACAGCGAGGAAAAAGGCCCTTTGGTCAAACCACACCGACCAGCTGGGGCAACTTACAATTTTACCAATGCCAATTAACCTTCAAACCTGTACGTGTTTGGAATGTGGGAGAAAACCCACGCCGGTCACGTACAGACAGCACCCGTAGTCAGGATCGAACCCGGGTCTCTGGTGCTGTCAGGCAGCAACTCTACCTCTGTGCTACCCTGCCGCCCTGTCCTTTTGTGGACTTCATATATATATATGGCTTCACAATGGACCACCTTAATCCCTGGACAATTACATAACCATACTTGGACAATGATCGATATCCCAACAATCTCAGTTGAAGATTTTAATTGCAATCTCTGATAAATTGGTAATTCTCAAACCAGAACATCTTTCTCTGTACTTATTCTCTCCGCAGTGTGGACTCACCTGCCGCGGACCAAACTCGGAGGAGGCCTCGCTTTAAGGACCCACCCGGTAGGCCCGGCTCGCCCGCCGCGGTCTCAGGTGGGACCGGGAACCCACCCGAAGGCTCGGCGCTCGGCGTGACTGGGAGGGGGCTGGAGACGTCAGGCGCGAGGAGCGAAGGACGGTGGGAGGATGAACCGGGGTGATGCCTCCAGCGCCTTCAAGGCCGGCTGCAAGAGGTGCCCCTGGGACACAAAGATGGCCGGGAGAGGAAAGGAGAGGAGAGGGGCGTCGGTTGGCGGGAACTGCTCCAGTACATCGAGCACGTGGGCCGACCGGACTTTGAATAATGGCGCCAAAGATGGCGGCGACCGCATGCGTGATATTTGTGCAAGGGTAATGTGTGCAGGTGTAATATCTGCAAAAATAATTGTACAGATGCTCCCCGACTTACAATGCTTCGATTTACAACATTTTCGATTTACGATGGATTTTTCGGAACGTAACCCCATCGCAGGTCGAGGAGCAGCTGTTCTGTGCAGTTTGCATGATGCAAATAAAGCACTATTGAGTATTGATTATTTAGTACATTTAGTACTGGACAGGGTTTTGGGTGTCACCTCCAGTATGATGTATTCGCTGGTGTCCTTGGAGGTGAGGGTGAAGAGAGAAGCGTTGGCGCTGTGGGTGCGGAACATCAGCTGCACCTGGGTCCTGCGGGCACTCAGAGCCCCTTTCTGCTGGTACTGAATCACACTGTCCTTCTCCAATGACCATTCAGGCAGAGCTACGGGCGAAACAGAAGGTGGCAATAGACAATAGACAATAGACGCAGGAGTACGCCATTCAACCCTTCGTGCCTGCACCGCCATTCAATGTGATCATGGCTGATCATCCCCAATCAGTACCCCGTTCCTGCCTTCTCCCCATATCCCCTGACTCCGCTATCTTTATGAGCGCCATCTAACTCTCTCTTGAAAACATCCAGTGAATTGGCCTCCACTGCCTTCTGTGGCAGAGAATTCCACAGATTCACGACTATGGGTGAAAAAGATTTTCCTCATCTCCGTTCCAAATGGCCTACCCCTTATTGTTAAGCTGATGCCCCTGGTTCTGGACTCCCTCAACATCGGGAACATGTTTCCTGCCTCAAGCGCAAGGATCGGCAACCTATGGCCCCCGGGCTGAATGCGGCCCGCAACCTGAAGTCGTCCGGCCCACAGGCGGATTTTTTTCCCCGTAATCATCCAGCCCGCTGAGCTGCAAGCTCTGGCTGTACCGTATCCTGCGCAAAGCCGCTGGCACGGCCGCGCACCTTGTGTGAACACGTTTAAGGAAGAACTGTAGATGCTGGAAAAATCGAAGGTAGACAAAAATGCTGGAGAAACTCAGCGGGTGAGACATGCAACGACTGCATGAGGCTGCCTCACCCGCTGAGTTTCTCCAGAATATTTGTCTACCTTCTGTGAACACGTGATGTGATCCTTGCCATCCGGGGGCGGGATGGGGGCGGGATCCATGTGTACACGTGATAGATGTGTCCCGCCATCCGCTCACAGACATGCGTCCCGGCCCCCATGCAGAACAAGGTTGCCCACCCCTGCTCTAGCGTGTCCAATCCCTTAATAATCTTATATGATTCAATAAGGTCCCCTCTCGTCCTTCTAAATTCCAGTGTATACAAGCCCAGTCGCTCCATTCTATCAACAGTCCCGCCATCCCGGGAATTAACCTTGTAAACCTACACTGCACTCCCTCAATAGCAAGAATGTCCTTCCAGTATCCTGCATGCTTACTTTCGGTGACTGATGAACAAGGACCCCCAGATCCCGTTGTACTTCCCCTTTTCCCAACTTGAAACTTGAAACATGAAGCCATGAAACATTCAGCTGGACAAGACAAAGAATTGAAAGTAAAAACCTTTTCCAAAGTTCATGGGTTATTGGCCCGTCGAGCCTACTCCGCCGTTGATAAATACAATCAGATTAAGCTTCGCTCCAGAAGATGGAGCAAAGGGGAAGATACAGAGTGCAGAATATAGTTCTCAGCATTGGAGGGCAACAGTTCCACAGACAAAGTGCAATGTCCGCAATAGAGGTGAATCAGTCAGTACAGTAACTTATGGAAGGACTGTACAGAACCTGATAACGGAGAGGAAGATTAATTTCCTCCTCTTGTCCCCTGAAAAACAGAGCATTCTTGTATAGAGTGGATGTGGAGAGGATGTTTCCACTCGTGGGAGGGTCCAGGACCTGAGGGCATAGCCTGAGAATTAAAGGACGTTCCTTTAGGAAGGGGATGAGAAGGAATTTCATTAGTCAGAGGGTGGTGAATCTGTGGAATCTGTGGAATATCCAGATCAGTGGATATTTTTAAGGCAGAGATCGATAGATTATTGATTAGTACGGGTGTCAGAGGTTACGGGGAGAATGGGGTTGAGGGGGAGAGATAGATCAGCCATGATTGAATGGCGGAGTAGACTTGATGAGCCGAATGGCCTAATTCTGCTCCTGATACACGTGGCCTTCTGACGATCCCCTTCCGGAGCGGCCGTTACCTTTCTCGCACTTGTATCCAGCGTAGCCGGGTCTGCAGTCACAGCTGAACGACCCCCATTCTCCTAAACATTTGCCGTGGACGCCACAGGAGTACGTGCCGGCACTGTGGCAGACCTCGTCAGTCGGCGCGCAGCCGGGGCCTCCGCCCAGCAGCTCTGCGGGATTGCCCAGGTCGTACACCTGGGCACCAGAGACAAATCGCCGGTAAATTATCTGCCCAACTCCATCAAACTTTCAACACTCTCTTTTCTATTTTCTATTTTTTATTTTTTCTATCCCTAATTAGAAAAAAAAGTATAGAAACACATTATATTAAATTCTTAATATTAATGCGAATATAGATATCATTACTTGTATGAAAATATTATTGATGTCTTGTATTTTTAATTACATAAAATTGTGTAGTTTCAACTATATAATAATTTAGAAATATAAAGTCAATAATAATACAAACACTCTTATTATTATGAAAATATAATGAATATTATAGAAGTTCCGTTAATATTGTGTATTATACAATTATAACATGGGGGACTTGTATTTTGAAATCAGAGGAAATATGGATATTATGAGTAGTATGAGTATATTGCTAATATTAGGAATGTACTATACACACTCCCAATTATACAAAATAATTAACCTTGATATGTATAATTGATAATATTACAAATAATATAAACAGTATCAATTTATTATTAATATTATATATTTTTTATCGTTGTATAAGAGTGTACTTTGTAATTACTTTGTTTCTATAATAAAAAAAATTTAAAAAAAAAAAAAAAAAAAAATTATCTGCCCAGGAGCGTCACCGAATTAAACACACATTTATGGTTTTTAGTTTGCTCTCGTCACGTGCACCGAGGTATCAAGGGACAGACACAAAGCATTGGAGTAACTCTCAGCGGGACAGGCAGCATCTCTGGAGAGAAGGAATGGGTGACGTTCCAGGTCGAGAGCCTTTATCAGACCGATGTCAGGGGAGTGGGCGGGACCAAGATAGAATGTAGGCAGAGGCAGTAAAATGGGGCTGTCCCACTGTACGAGCTAAGTTCTTCCGAGTTTCCCCCGATTCGAACTCGGATCTTTACGGTAATAGCCGCTCGTAGGTACTCGGGGCTCCCGTGGACATTTTTCAACATGTTGAAAAATCTTCACGACTCTTCCTGAGCTTACCGCGTTTCCCGAGTACCTGCCGTTAGCGTTACAAGCCGCGAGGAGACGTCCCCGAGCTCCGAAATACCTGCTACGTGCATTCTACGTGCTTACCACGAGTTTGATTTTTCTTTAAACTCGGGAGAGCTCTAGAATGAACCCGTACAGTCTTATAGTCTCCCATAAGACTAGTGGGAGAACTGGGAAGGAGGAGGGGATGGAGAGAGATGGAAAGCAAGGGCTATCTGAACTTAGAGAAGTCAATGTTCATACCGCTGGGGTGTAAACTACCCAAGAGAAATATGAGGTGCTGCTCCTCCAATTGGCGCTGGGCCTCACTCTGTCAATGGAGGAGGTCCAGGACAGAAAAGGTCAGATCGGGAATGGGAGGAGGAGTTGAAGTGTTGAGCCACTGGGAGATCAGGTAGGTTAAGACGGACTGAGCGGATCGAGGGATATGGGGAAAAACCAGGAACGGGGTACTGATTTTTGATGATCAGCCATGATCATATGAAATAGCGGTGCTGGCTAGAAGGGCCGAATGGCCTACTCTTTCACGTGTTTCTATGTTTCTAAAAGTGACGAAATGTGAAGGGTGGGAAGGCGACTCAGCGGTGGAGTTGCTGCCTTACAGCGCCAGGTATCCGGGTCCGATCCTGACTGCGAGCGCTAGTCTGTGTGGGATTTCCACGTTCTCCCCGTGACCTGCGTGGGTATTCTCGTGGACTTCCAGTTTCCTCCCACACTCTAATGACGAACAGGTTTGTGGGCTAACTGGCTTTGGTAAAACTGTAAATTGTCCCTAGTGTGTAGGGTAGTGTCAGTGTGTGGGGATCGCTGGTCGGCGCGGACTCGAGGGGCTGAAGGGACTGTTTCTGCACTGAATCTCTGAACTAAACAAAACACAAGGGGTTAGTCACTCGGGACAGAGATGGCAACATTTTCCTTCATCCAGAGAGTGAGTCATCTTTGGAATTTGTTGCTTTACCCAACAATGGAGGCACGGCCCATCAAAGACAGGGATCGGGCGGTCACGGTGGCACAGCGCTATGTCGCTGCCTTACAGCGAATGCAGCGCCGGAGACCCGAGTTCAATCCTGACTACGGGCGCTGCCTGTACGGAGTTTGTACGTTCTCCCCATGGCCTGCGTGGGTTTCCCCCGAGATCTTTGGTCTCCAAAGGCGTACAGGTATGTAGGTTAATTGGCCTGGTAAATGTAAAAAATGTCCCTAGTGGGTGTAGGATGGTGTTAATGTGCGCGGATCGCTGGTCGGAGCGGACCCCGTGGGCCGAAGGGCCTGTTTATATTAATCAAGGTAAGGGATATGGGGTTGATGCTGGAAGTTTAGATTTAGGTTTATCATTGTCATGTGTACTGAGGTACAGTGACCAGCTTTGTTTTTCACGCTATCCAAGCAGATCAGATAATACTGTACCAACATACAATCTCACCACAAGTACAACAGGTAGAGCAAAGGAAAGGTGCAGAATACAGAATGCAGAATATAGTTTATGTAGATGATATGTGTGTACACCTTTAATTGATAGTGACGATGTCCATGCTAACCACTCCCCACCAGTTAGTATAATTGTAACCCTCACGCCCCTAGCTCTCTCTCTGGTGATCGTGACAGACCACGTACAGCTAGGGCTATATGATGTATGATTAATAAAGTAGTGAAGACCTAAAGGTGGCTGTGTACCTTCCCTACATGGTGTCAGAAGAGGGATAGGCGGCAACGTTCCAACAATCCTTTAGCACTGCGGTCCTGCTTTCTCCGGCTTCCACGCCCTTCTCTTCGCCGCCCCCCCCCCCCCCCCCCCCCCCCCCGATGCCTTCGTCGCCCAGGTGTTCTCCTGTCCGTAGCCCCCAACATGCCCCGGCGGCGTCCCCGCTTGTTCCCGTCGGGGAAGGAGGTGATGGCGAGGTGCGGACCCGGTCTGGTCGCCTGGTCAGGCCGCCGGTCCGTTACGGCGATTACGTGCGATTCTGTATTCCCGTGCTTTACTGTTTGCATTCACCCTAGCGCATGAGACGTGGTCGCCCTGTCACTCACTTTGTTTTGGTAGAGGAAGGATGTAGATGATATGTGTATACACCTTTAATTGATAGTGACGATGTCCATGCTAACCACCCCCCCACCAGTTAGTATAATTGTAACTCACACGCCCCTAGCTCCCTCTCTGGTGATCGTGACAGACCACGTACAGCCAGGGCTATATGATGTATGATCAATAAAGTAGTGAAGACCTTAAGGTGTCTGTGTACCTTCTCTACAGTTTAGTTTAGTTGAGAAATATAGAGAGGAAACAGGCCCATTAAGTCTACTCCACCATTCAATCATGGCTGCTCTATCGCTCCCTCTCAACCCCATTCTCCTGCAGTCTCCCCGTAACCCCCGACACCCGTACCAATCAAGAATCTGTCAATCTCCACCTTAAAAATATCCATTGATTTGGCCTCCACAGCTAGGGTTGCCAACTTTTTCACTCCCAAATAAGGGACAAAAGGTCAAAATACGGGCCGAATTCCCGACGGCAATTCGTTGACCGACTCGGCCGTGGCTGGGTGAATGATGAGCCGGCTCGGGTGCTGATCGGCCGTGAGAAGGAGGGGTGGGTGGTGGGGTCGGCGGTCAGCGAAGGTCGGACAGCTGGCCGGGCTGCCGACCGACGGGGCCACGGGCGAGGCGCTGCTGCTGCTGCTGCACTCCATGGGCTGCACTACGTCGGGACGGGTGAGGCGGGACCGGACGCAGCGCTCCGACCCGACAGTCCCCTCGGCCCGAGTAGTGGCAGTCAAATACGGGACAAGGGCGGTCCCACATGGGACAAACCAATTTAGCCCAATATACGGGATGTCCCGGCGAATACGGGACAGTTGGCAACCCTACTCATAGCCTTCTGTGGTAACAAACAAATGCGTTATCATTAATTATCATCAACCTGAAAACTTGTTAACTCTGTTTCTCTCTCCACAGATTCTGCCTGACCGGCTGAGTCTTTTCAACACTTTTTGCTTACCTTGCTATCGATGTTTAGGTTCCTTACGCAGCCTGTGAACCCCGTGAAGTCCAGCTGGTCATGAAGATGTGGTTGGAACTTCTTAATTCCGCCCAGCTGAAGAGGTTGCTGAACATTTAAAAACCTGACAGAGATGAAAGGACAGCTCAAACCACAAACACGAACAACATTGTGCCCGGTGGAACTGCAGATGCCGGTTTAAACCGAAGATAGACACAAAAATGCTGGAGTAACTCAGCGGGGACAGGCAGCATCTCTGGAGGGAAGGAATGGGTGACGCTTCGGGTCGAGGCCCCCTCTTCAGACTGGGAGTCGGGGTAGAGATAGAATAGTGATATGGAGGGGTAGGGTGTGAAAACAACAGATCAAAGCAGACGGCGGTCAAGGAAATGTGGAATGGGGTTCACTGTTGGCTGAGGGGAAAGGGACAGTGAGGCATATAAGCAGTAAACTTTAATCAGGAAGACAGCAAAACTAGTTGGAGACCTAAGTTTGGGGTTACTTGAAGTTAAGAGAAATCAGCATTCATACCGCTGGGCTGTAAGCATGAACAATATGATTCCTTCGATGGTGGGGAAGGCATTACTCGCGATGGGCCGGGCAGTGTTCTGAATGGCCTAATTCTGCTCCTATGTCTGGTTCTTATGGTCTTATAGGGGTGGGAAGATTGCAACCTTCACGTGGTCCGCCCTGTTTCGACGAGTGCAATCAGCCCGGCGTGCACAATCAAATACGATCAAATGAAACAAGTTGTCCTGCAACCTTAGGCTGTGCACGCCACACGCAAGAAGGAGAAGATGGTCTTGTAGAGCGATACTGTGTGGAAACAGGCCCTTCGGCCCAACTTGTCCCATCTACACGTCCCACCGGCCTACGTTTGGCCCACATCCCTCCAAACCTGTCCTATCCATGTCCCTGTCTAAATGATTCTTAAACAATTGCGGTACGATCAGCCTCAGCCGCCTCCTCTGGCAGCTCGTCCCATTCACCCACCACCCTGTGTTAATCTCTCCTATAACATGGTGCCCAAAACTGAACACAATAGTCAAACTTTGGGCCTCACCAATGTCTTACACAACTGCCTCATGATCTCCCAAACTCAGAGAGATTCCGGTGTCAACACAAAGAATACCGTGGCCACTCTGACATTGAATTGTACAAAGGAATCATTTTAAAAAAGTGACGGCATGTACGATCCAGGGGTGGTTGCTAACCTAAACAGAACACAGTGCGGGACGGTGGCACCACGGTAGAGTCGCTGCCTCAGCGCCAGAGACCCGGGTTCAATCCTGACTACAGGTGCTGCCTGTACGGAGTTTGCACGCTCCCCCTCTGACCTTACGGGTGCTTCTCCGGGTGCTCCGGTTTCCTCTCACATCCCAAAGATGTGCAGGTTTGTAGGTCAGACGGCTGATGTAAGTTGCCCCAGGCGTGGGTGTGTCGGATAGAACTAGTGTGCGGGGCGATCGATGGCATGGAGCCAGTGGGCCGAAGGGCCTGTTTCCTTGCCGTATCTTAGTTTAGTTTAGTTTAAAGGCACAGCGCAGAAACAGAGTCCGCGCCGACCAGCGATCCCCGCACGCCAACACTATCCTACACACACTGGGGACAATTTACATGCAGAGCAAACCGACTCACCTACAAACCTGCACGTCTTTGGAGTGTGGGAGGAAACCGAAGACCTCGCAGAAAACCCACGCAGGTCACGGGGAGAACGGGCAGACTCCGTACAGACAGCACCGAACCCGTGGTCAGGATCGAACCCGGGTCTCCGGCGCTGTAAGGCAGTAGCTAAACATATATATTATACATTAAAATATTCGTTACCTTGCTACCCCGGGAGTTTCCCCTGAAATTTCACACATATTGCGGTCCATTTCTGATGAGCCTTTGCCTGTGCCTTCCTTCTCAATCACAACAGCATTGCTGCAACGATCAAGGATCATACTCACTCTCTGCAAATAAATGAAAATGTATTTGAATGCCATCGTACTGCGTAATCCATCATATGTCCATGAGTTCAATTATCCAATACACTAAAGCATTGTAATAACAAGGAACTGTGGATCAAAGTTATGGGCCTGTCCCACTTGCCGTTTTTTTAGGCAACTGCCGGCGACTGCCATGGTCGTAGCAGGTCGCTGAAAAAACTGGCGACAACCTGCACCATCCTGGCGACAACCATTGACAGCACCCACGTCACAAGAAGTCCAGCTACACTCACTGGCTTCACACCCACGGTCGCCGAACATTTTCCGACATGTTGTAAATTTAGCGGCGACCAGAAAGACGCTACGACTTTTCGCGCGACTGAGGAGACGATTCCCGGCGACCACCGGCGAACATGTCGCCTGTAGTTGCCTAAAAAATCGCCTAAGTGGGACAAGCCCATTAGACACAAAGTGCTGGAGTAACTCAGCGGGGTCCGGCAGCACCTCTGGATACTCTGGAGTTTCGAAGGATGAGAGGGGATCTTATCGAAACATACAAGATTATTAACGGTTTGGAACACGCTAGACGCAGGAAACATGTTCCCGTGTTGGTGGAGTCCAGAATCAGGGGCCACAGTTTAAGAATAAGGGGTAAGGCCATTTAGAACAGAGACGAGGAAACACTTTTTCACACAGAGAGTTGTGAGTCTGTGGAGTTGTGACTTTCAAGAGAGAGCTAGATAGGGCTCTTAAAGATATCGGAGTCAGGGGATATGGGGAGAAGGGGTAGGCCATTTGGAACGGAGACGAGGAAACACTTCTTCAAACAGAGAATTGTGATTGTGGAATTCTCTGCCCCAGAGGGCGGTGGAGGCCGGTTTTCTGGATATTTTCAAGAGAGAGCTAGATAGGGCTCTTAAAGATAGCGGAGTCAGGGGATATGGGGAGAAGGCAGGAACGGGGTACTGATTGTGGATGATCAGCCGTGATCACATTGAATGGCGGTGCTGGCTCGAAGGGCCGAATGGCCTACTCCTGCACCTATTGTCCATTGTCTATAGAACATGGGTTCGGGCCGGAACCCTTCTTCGGGCAGATTGTAGGGGGGGGGGGGGGGGGGGGGGGAGTGGGGGGGAAGAAAGTGGAATAGAGAAGGGCCAGGTGAGAACATGGCCAGTTATAGGGAATCACAGGCGAGGGAGGAGGTTATTAGTTGGGCAGATTTTTGGACAAAGGCCAGAGGTGAAGAGATGGGTGTGAGCTCGAGAAGATAAAGAGGTGTGAATTGTTAAACTCAGGGATTGTAAAGTTACGAATTCTGTATGCATTTGTCCTGGAGGGGGAGGGGGGAAAACTGGTGTGTTTGGTGGGGGGTGGGGGGGGGGGGTGCGAAGGGGTCTCGAAATATCAAAACATTGCCTGGAGTATTGTAGAAACATAGAAACATAGAAATTAGGTGCAGGAGCAGGCCATTCGGCCCTTCGAGCCTGCACCGCCATTCAATATGATCATGGCTGATCATCCAACTCAATATCCTGTTGTGTACAGTTTTGGTCTCCTAATTTGAGGAAGGACATTCTTGCTATTGAGGAAGTGCAGCGTAGGTTTACAAGGTTAATTCCCGGGTTGGCGGGACTGTCATATGATGAAAGAATGCGTCGACTGGGCTTGTATTCACTGGCATTTAGAAGGAATGGGAGGGAATCTTGTAGAAACATATAAAATCCTTAAATGATTGGACAGGCTGGATGCAGGAAAATGTTCCCGATGTTGGGGGAGTCCAGGACCAGGGGTCACAGTTTAAGAATAAAGGGTGGGCCATTTAGGACTGAGATGAGGAAAAAAAATTTCACCCAGAGAGTTGTGAATCTGTGGAATCTGTGAAAAGGCAGTGGAGGCCAATTCACTGGATGTTTTTAAGCGAGAGTTAGATTTAACTCTCAGGACTAAAGGAATCAAGATGATATGGGGAAAAAGCAGGAACGGGGGTACTGATTTTATTTCGGAGTCACGTGAGTGACTACGTGAAGACCCCGTCCAGCACGCATGCGCGACATTAGCGTTCACGCAGAGCACCCGCGACGAGCGGGAGTTCAAGGCGCTCCCGCTACAAATTGAAAGTCGGGCCGACAGGTAAGTGTTTTACCGTGGCCGTGTGTATTTTCTCTGTGGTCTGCTTTGTGTTCCAGAAAGAATGAGCAAGACCAGAGGGAAGACATCTGTAGCTCGCCCCCGTTCGTCTCCCGTTGAGGAGCGTTCTTTGGAGGGGGGGGCGAGAGGCGGCAGGATTGACTACCGAGCCGAGCCCAGCACCGCTAGTGCAGCCTGAGCAGCGGGCTGGAGGTACCTGCAGCCAGAACCGGGCGGTAGTGTCCGACAATTCGGATGAAGATGCCTCACCGCTCGAGAGCGGCACAGGCAGCCGCCTAAGCCGAATGGAACGGCTTATGGAGCAATTGCTCCAGCGAGATCTGCTGAGAGCAGCAGCAGCCTCGCCAAGGGAGCTCAGGCACTCCCGCAGTGCCCATTACGGCACTGGCCATTGCTTCACCTTCTATTGAAGGCAGCATTGGCGACCAGGTCTGGGCTGGTCAAGAAGAGGGGTCGCTGGCTGAAGATGTCCGGAGTACGCAGGGTGTACAGGATCAGGAAGAGCTGCTGGGTGTGGTCAACCGCTACGTGGCCACTCCACGAGCGGGTCGGCCGTTAGAGCTGAAACTTGCAGCCAGTATTGACCACCTGTCCTCAAAATCCCTACAAGAACAGGTGGTCAGTGAGGCTCTTGAACAATATACAGCCCCAGAAAATTGTACATCACTGAATGTACCAGCTGTAAACAGCCAAATTTGGGGACATTTGGGGCAGAATATCAGGAACCTGGAGTTGAAGCTCCAGAAAATCCTTAAACTCCTGGCAGCAGGAATAACATCATATGCTCGGTCCATAGATGGTGTGGACATCACCACAAATCAGCAAGACACATTAGCTCTGCTGTGCACCACTCAATTCGAGATTAACAATTTACGGAAGGAAATCATCAAGCCTGCCCACAACCCTAAGTTTGCAGGACTTTGCAAAACACCGGGTTCAGAACCTCCAATTCTGCTCTTTGGAAAGGACCTTCCAAAAAAGGTGAAAGACCTGGAAGAAGAGTCCAAGACCTCTGGTCTCGTGAGGGCAGGTTTGGGACCGAGCAGACCTAACAAACCCAGGCGGCAGTACCCCACGGCGTCCACCAGTCACCGACTACCATATGGGACTGGTGAAAGTTCGGGGTCCGCAACCATTCCCCCCCGTAAGCCTTTTTTAGACCAGGGCCCAGAGCGGAACCCATGGAAAATGCGCCACCCCCAACATCAACAACAACAGCAACATCAACAGCAGCCCTCTACAGCCCAGCAGACACCTCATCGTCCAGCGAAGAGGCAGAAGAAGCACCAGTAACCATGGAGGTAGGTGGGTCTGGTTCCTCTCAGCATATGAGCAGTAGGGGCTCCATACTAACAGGGGGGAGATTGCACTTGTTTTTGGATGCATGGGAATCCATCACTAATGACAAGTATATACTCAGCAGCATTCATGGCTATAAAATTGACTTTGTTCATGAAAACATGCCGGCAGTTCAGCATATACCCCAAAGGGTATTCACCCTCTCAGTCAAAGAGAAACAAGAGGGTCAAGCTGAACTGATGAGGCTACTAGCAAAAGGTGTCATTGAAAGAACAAAACATGAATCTTTGGAATTTGTGTCTAATATTTTCACTAAAACTAAAAAAGATGGTGGATGTCGCATCATCATTGACTTAACTACTTTAAACAAGTCTGTTAGGTATATACATTTCAAGATGGAAACTTTTGAAGCAGCCAGACAATTAATTTCTAGAGGGTACTTTCTGGCAAGCATTGATTTAAAAGATGCCTACTACTCAGTACCCATACACAAGGAGCATCGTAAATACCTAAAGTTTATCTGGATGAAACAGCTATGGCAATTTAAAGCCTTACCAAATGGGCTAACCTCAGCTCCAAGGTTGTTCACAAACATCTTAAAACCTGCCTTGGCATTATTGAGGAAACAAAAGCATATAGTCATGGCGTACTTAGACGACATTTTAATAGTAGGGAAAACCTTGGAGACAGCCATTTCGGCAGTAGCAGCCACCAAACGTTTGTTTGAAACTTTGGGGTTTGTCATACATCCAGATAAATCCAATTTGACACCATCCACAACCATGGACTATCTTGGATTTACGATTGACACTATTCGCATGACTGTAACTCTGCCGAAGGGGAAAGCATCAGAGTTGGCACAATCATGCAACAAACTAATGGTTAATCATCAGCCAACCATAGGGCAGGTAGCTAGTGTCATTGGGAAAATGGTAGCAGCTTTTCCAGCTGTACAATTTGGGCCTCTGCACTATCAACATTTACAAAGAGCAAAAGTGCACGCACTAAAGAAAAACCCAGGTCACTTTGACCGAGCTATGAATTTAACTGCTGAATCCATTCCAGAGTTACAATGGTGCACAAGGAATATTAGGCTTAGCTCCAGTCCCATAATAATCACCAACCCAGTATTAACCATTCAAACGGATGCCAGTGCTTTGGGCTGGGGAGCAACTAACATGCAATCCAGCAGAGGGGGCAGATGGACTAATTTTGAATCATCTTGCCTACAGATTAGTAGGGGTATTAACTACTTAGAAATGTTGGGTGCGTTTTATGGTTTAAAAGCATATTCATCTAATACGCATCACGCACATGTCCGGTTGCAATTAGATAATACCACGGTGGTGGTATATATCAACCACATGGGTGGAGTAAAGTCGATATCAAGTGACAATTTGGTCAACCTAATCTGGCAATGGTGTGTCGAAAGACATATTTGGTTATCAGCAACTTACCTACCAGGTAAGCAAAATACAGTGGCAGACACCAGGTCACGCAAATTTAATGATAACATCGAATGGATGTTAAATCCCAAAGTATTTGCTGAAATTACAAAGCAATATGGCTCACCAGGTATCGATCTATTTGCATCTAGGCTGAATCACCAGGTACCAACGTATGTCGCTTGGGAACCAGACCCTGAGACAGCAGCAGTTGATGCATTCACGCTGCATTGGGGGAAAATGTTCTTCTATGCTTTTCCTCCCTTCTGCCTCATCTGTCTGGTATTACGCAAGATTCAATTGGATTCCGCTTCAGGAATCTTGATAATACCCGACTGGCCTACACAGCCATGGTTCCCAGTGGCCCTCGGCATGGCTGTCGAAACACCGTTGGAATTCCACAGCAGTCCAGAATTATTAATCCACCCAGTGTCAGGCATTAGTCACCCGTGCCATGACAGAGTCAATCTCCTGGCTTGCAGATTCTAAAAAGACCTCCACTGGGCCTGGGACTGTCTGAGGACGCCATCAACATGATGACCGCATCCCACCGGGAGTCCACCAGGAGACAATACCTGACCAACATAAGGAAATGGGAACGGTATTGCTCCAAAACAGGAACTACCTACTCAACAGCAATAGCTACCAGTGTTGTGGAGTTTCTGGTTGGATTACAATGGGATGGACTCAGCCACAACACCATCAATACAGCCAGGAGTGCGTTGTCAGCTTATTTGGTTCCAGCAGCAGGACAACAGGCGTTGGGGTCCCATCCACTGGTGGTCAAACTCATGAGGGGTATTTTTAACACTAATTCCCCCAGACCAAGGTACACTCAGATCTGGGATGTCAGCATTGTGCTGACGTACCTTAGGGGATAGCCACCACCCAGGTCACTCACGCTGGAACAACTTACCCTGAAATCAGTTATGCTCATGGCACTAGTGTCAGCACAAAGGGTACAGTCCCTCCACCTTCTGAGGCTGGACAGCATGACAGAGTCATTGGACTGTATCACATTCCATATTCAGGGTCTGGTCAAACAAACTAGAACATGAACCATGCCTCCAGTCATGGAGTTCCGGGCATATTCATCTGACTCACGGCTGTGTGCCAAGACCCATCTCGCCATTTACATAGACACAACATACAACTTAAGAGGGAGAGAAAAAGCCTTATGGATAAGCCACAAGAAGCCCTATGGTCAGGTGACGAGCCAAACCATTTCAAGGTGGCTCAAGCAGGTGCTTAAGTCCACAGGAGTCAATCCTAATGTTTACAAATCTCTCTCCACCAGGGCTGCATCCACGTCGGCGGCTAGGCGAATGGACGTGCCTATGGACCATATTCTGGCCAGAGCAGGATGTTCCTCGGAAAGAACTTTCCAAAGATTTTATAATAAGCCGCTGGCGGAACCTGCTCCATTTGCAGACAGAATTTTAGAGTCTGCAGATAATATTTAATTTAAGCCCGGGGGAGCTCTCTGTTTTTTGTTGTTATTAATAAACCTTTTTTGTTCACAACAGGCTATTGTTGATTGTGATAACATACTTCCTTCCTCAAAGATCTTCAGACAGTGAGTGAAGCATGAGCTGGTACATGGTTCGGAATCACAGAGCTTTGAAGTCTTCACGTAGTCACTCACGTGACTCCGAAATAAAACAGTAAGATTAAATGAGAACTTACCAGTTCGAAGTTTGGTCTGTATTTTATGAGGAGTTACGATGAGGGATTACGTGCCCTCCACTCCCACCCTCTATTATACAGATCAACTGGTAATTAAGTTCTTATTTTTTCTTTACTATGTTTATTTCAATCGTTGTGTGTTTTTTTTTTCTGTGAATCCACACCGCTGCTTTGAAGAATGTCGCGCATGCGTGCTGGACGGGGTCTTCACGTAATCCCTCATCGTAACACCTCATAAAATACAGATCAAACTTCGAACTGGCAAGTTCTCATTTAAGGGTTACACAAAATGCTGGAAAAACTCAGCGGGTGCAGCAGCATCTAAGGAGCGAAGGAGATAGGCGACGTTTCAGGTCGAGACCCTTCTTCAGACTGGTCTGGGATCAGGGAAACGAGAGATATAGACGGTGATGTGGAGAGATAAAGAACAATGAATGAAAGATATGCAAAAAAGTATCGATGATAAAGAGAACAAGCCATTGTAAGCTGTTTGTGGTGTGAAAATGAGAAGCTAGTGCGACTAGGGTGGGGGAGGGAGATAGAGATAGAGGGAATGCCAGGGCCCGAGGGCTGAGGGAGAGGTGGGAAGGGGAGGAGACAGCAAGGGTTAACAGAATTGAGAAAATTCAATGTTCAAGCCCAAAGGATGCAGACTCCCCAAGCGGAATATGAGGTGCTGTTCCTCCAACTTGCGGTGTTGCTCACTCTGGCCGTGGAGGAGGCCCAGGACCGAGAGGTCGGATACGGAATGGGAGGGGGAGTTGAAGTGCTGAGCCACCGGGAGGTCGGGTTGGTTTTTGCGGACCGAGCGGAGGTGTTCGGCGAAACGATCGCCAAGCCTCCGCTTGGTCTCATTTAATCTTACTATTTTAGATGATCCGCCACATGCGCGGAAAACCTGGGGGTGGCGGGGGGGGGGGCACGTTTTGGAAGGTGGGGTCAATCCCCCCCCATGTTTTGTAATCTGGATTTTACAATTTGGTGAAAAAAAAAATCTATGAAAAATCTCCGCCTTCTGCGGGACAGTGGGGGGGGGGTGGGACTGATGATCGATTGGATGGGAGAGACGTCGGTCAGCAGGCAGTGGGGGGGGGGGGGGGGGGGTGGGACCATGATGATTCAGCGTGATCAGGGAGGTGTCGGTCAGAGACGGAAGTAGGGGGGTGGCCAAATGGCCTACTCCTGCACCTATTTTCCATGTTTTATGTCATTGTGACTTGAGTGTTATTAAAACCCCGTTCTGGTAGCCAAGTGGAGATGCAAGCAACTGCAGATGCTGGAATCTTGAACAAAACACAAAGTGCTGAAGGACTTCAGTGGGTCAGGCAGCATCTGTGGAGGGAATGAGAAACCTTCTCCAAATATTCAGAAGTTAGAATTTGAGCAATGTGCCCTCACCTAATCAGGATTAATATATAAACTTAATAGAATGTTTTCGTTTATTTTTGATATCTTCTCAGATGTAACAATGTAGCACTATTTTCAGAAATAGCGAGGATGTTGCCATGAGTTGAGGGCCTGAGCTACAGGGAGAGGTTGGGCAAGGTGGGAGTTCATTCTGTGGACTGCAGGAGGATGAGGGGTGATCTTATAGAGATGTATAAGAACGTGAGGGGAATAGATAGAGTTAGGGTTGCCAACGTTCTACTGCCAAATAAGGGACATGAGGTCAAAATGAGGGACAAATTCCCGACGGCAATTCGTTGACCGACTCGGCCGTGGCTGGGTGAATGATGAGTTGGCCCGGGCGCTGGACTGCACACAAAGCCCAGCCGGCGGGCCAGCTGAGGAGCTTTGGCCCGGGCCGCGCGACGTCGCGCGCAAAGTCCGGCGCCCCGTCCAACTCATGAACCGATGATCGGCCATGGGAAGGAGGGGTGGTGGTGGTGTCGGCGGTCAGCGAAGGTCCGTAAGTCGGACGGCTGGCCGGGCTGCCGACCGACCGACGGGGCCACGGGCGAGGCGCTGCTGCACTCCAAGGGCTGCACTACGTCGGGACGGGTAAGGCGGGGCCGGACGCGGCGCTCCGACCCGACAGTCCCCTCAACCCGAGTAGTAGCAGTCAAATACGGGACAAGGGCGGTCCTGTACGGGACAAACCAATTTAGTCCAATATACGGGATGTTCCGGCTAATACAGGACAGTTGGCAATGCTAGATAGAGTAGACGCAGGGTAGGAGAATCAAGAACCAGAGGACATAGGTTTGAGAGGGGAAAGATTCAATAGGAACCTGAGGGGCAAATTTTTCACACAGAGGGTGGTGGGTGTATGGAATGACCTGCCAGGGGAAGTAGTTGAGGCTGGGAATATAACAGCATTTAAAAGACAATTGGACAGATACGTGGACAGGAAAGATTTAGAGGATAGACACAAAAAGCTGGAGTAACTCAGCGGGACAGGCAGCATCTCTGGAAAGAAGGAATGGGTGACGTTTCAGGTTGAGACTCTTCTTCTCTATAAAGGTTCAGAGGGATATGGGCCAAATGCAGGCAGGTGGGACTAATGTAGATGGGCCACCGCCCTCTGAGGCAGAGAATTCCATAGACTCACAACACTCTGTGAGAAGAAGTGTTTCCTCATCTCCATTCTAAATGGCTTATCCCTTATTCTTAAACTGTGGCCCCTGGTTCTGGACTCCCCCAACACCGGGAACATGTTCAGCTACTCCAGCGACCAGCACGTTCACACGTACCTTTCCGTCGCTCGTTATGTCCAACCTGTGCCAATGCCGGTCGGCAACAAAGACACCGGGCGGCAGCTGGAGATGAAGCGATCCTGTCCCGTGGTTAATGCTGAGAGAGGGAACTCCATTCCTCAACTCTGTGGGGAAAACAGGATGGTTAGAGCGCAAGTTTGACGAGGCTGGGACTATCCCCAACGTTTAAGAAACAGTTCGACAGCTACATGGATAGGACAGGTTTGGAGGGATATGGACAAAACTGCAGACAGGTGGGACTAGTGTAGCTGGGACATGTTGGCCGGTGTGGGCAAGCTAGGCCGAAGGGCCTGTTTCCACGCTGTATCGTTCGATGACTTGATGTCAAGTGAGCAGATATCCCAATAAATCAGCAGCTGAAAATAACTTAGGGTGGCACGGTGGCGCAGCGGTAGAGTTGCTGCCTCACAGCGCCAGAGACCCAGGTTCGATCCTGACTACGGGTGCTGTCTGTACGGAGCTTGTACATTCTCCACGTGACCACATGCCGTTTCTCCGGGATCTCCAGGCTCCTCCCGCACTCCAAAGAGCGTAGGTTAATTGGCTTTGGTACAATTCTAATTTGACTCTCGTGTGCGCAGGACAGTGTTAGTGTGCGGGGACCGCTGGTCGAAGAGCCAGTTTCCACCTTGTATCGCTGAACTAAACTAAAAAATGAAAAGAAGCAGAAAAGGACATACTGATGGCCCAAGGTCATAAATTATATATGGGGAGGCATTCAGATTCTAACTCTGAGTGATCCGCGAGTTCAAGGGCATACGGTGGCAGGGTGGCGCAGCGGTAGAGTTGCTGCCTTACAGCGCCAGGGACCGCAGGTTCGATCCTGTGGACAGGTGCTGTGTGTACGGAGTTTGCACGATCTCCCTGCGACTGTGTGGGTTTTCCCCAGGCGCTCAGGTTTCCTCTCGCACCCCAAAGGCGTGACCCCGTGACCCGTGTGGGTTTTTCCCGGGATGGTCGGTTTCCTTCCACACTCTAAAGATGTACAGGTTTGTAGGTTAATTGACTTCTGTAAATGGTAAATTGTCCCTAGTGTGTGCAGGAAAGTGCGGGTGTACGAAACCACGAAGTCCGCGTCAACCAGCAATCACCCCACGGAATTAGCGCTATCCTACACTTTAGGGACAATTTAGAAATTTTAACAAAGCCAATAATCCTACAGACCTGTACGTCTTGGGGGCAACTGGAGAAAGGGAGAACATGCAAACTCTGTACAGACAGCACCCGTAGTCAGGATCGAACCCAGGTGTCCGGCGCTTTAAGGGCCTGTCCCACTTTCACGACCTAATTCACGACCTGTGCCGTGTTTGCCCTTGACTCGTACTCGCAGCATGGTCGTAGGAGGTCGTAGGTAGATCGTAGGGGGTCGTAGGTAGGTTGTAGCAGGCCGTGATGCTAGTCGTAGGTACTCGTGGCATCAAGTAGGTCGGGGCGTTTTTCTAGCCTGATGAAAAATGTCCACGAGTAAAAAAGGTCGCGAATTAGGTCTATATTTAAGAGGGAGTTAGATGTGGCCCTTGTGGCTAAAGGGATCAGGGGGCGTGGAGAGAAGGCAGGTACAGGATACTGAGTTGGATGATCAGCCATGATCATATTGAACGGCGGTGCAGGCTCGAAGGGCCGAATGGCCTACTCCTGCACCTATTTTCTATGTTTCTATGTGAAAGTGGGACAGGCCCTTTAAAGCAGCAACTCTACCACGAGTCCCACCCGACCATATTATCAGTTGGCCCATATCCCTCTAAGCTTTGTGTAGAAAGGAACTACAGGTGATGGTATATACCGAAGATGGACACAAAGTGCTGGAGTAACTCAGCGGGACCAGGCAGCACCTCCGTTCAAAAAGGGTGGGTGACGTTTCGGGTCGGAACCCTTCTTCTGATTGACAATCTTGTTTTTCTCCAGAGCTGCTGCCTGACCCGCTGAGTTACCCCAGGTCTTTGTGTCTATCTTACCTCCAAACCTTTCCTGTCCACGTACCTATCCAAAAAAGAAAAAGTCTGGGCTGGAACCAAGACGTGTAATGCGAAACATTGCAGGAACATTCACAAAAGTGCGAGACATTTGCGAGTACCTAACGCAATGAAGTCTTCAGGTTCTCCAGAACGAAGGGATGAGAGTGGGCCGTTGTAAAGTAGAAGCCCATCGGCGGTTTCCGTGAGGAATTCCAGGGAAATCAAACTCTTAAAGCAAACCTTGATGGGAGGAAACCAAGCGTAACCATGTCCTTTAAATGTGTATCTTGTCTGCTGGCATTCCGGCCCGTCAAACATCGGATTGCACAGACACCTGCTTGGGAACAGAAGGACGGGATTAGTACATCGGGAGCTGACCTGGTCGGTGACCGCCCTGAATCGTGGGGCTTGAATCGGCCTGTTCACGGGGTCTTTCATCGGCCGGCGGGGGCTTCAACATCGGGAGTCTCGATCGCCTCGATGCAGCAGTTTGATTTTAAGCCGCGACGGGCGATGAAAGGCCCCGCGAACAGGCCGATTCAACCCTTAGAAAGCGGCTGATAAAGTCCGGATTACAAAACAACATGGGGGGGGGGGGGGGGGGGATCGTCCCCCATCTCTCAAAGCACGGGGGGACGTGTCCCCCTGTCCCCCCCCCCAGGATTTCCACCCCCCTGCTTGTCTGTACGTTCCTCCAATGACCCGTATGGGTTTTTACCGGGATCTTCGATTTCCTTCAACACTCAAAAGACGTATAGGTTTGTAGGTTAATTGGCTTTGGTAAAATTGTAAATTGTCCTGAGTGCGGTGTGTAGGATAGTGTTAGTGTGCGGGGCTCGCTGGTCGACATGGACTAGGTGGGCCGTATCTCTAAACTAAACTACAATTAAAAATTGCATGGTGTTGCACTTTAACGCGTGATGAGAAGTTTAGAAACCACAAAAGTTTTATCAAGAGAAGTCTTTTTAGTTTTTAGAGATTCAGCGCGGAAACGGATGCTTTTGGCACACCAGGTCCGCGCCGACCAGCGATCCCCGCACGTTAACACTATCCTACACCCACTGGGGACAATTTTTACATTTACCAAGCCAATTAACCTACAAACCTGTACGTCTTTGGAGTGTGGGAGGAAACTGAAGATCTCGGAGAAAACCCACGCAGGTCACGGGGAGAACGCACAAACTCCGCACAGGCAGCGCCCGTGGTCGGGATCGTACCCGGGTCTCCGGCGCTGCATTCGCTGCGAGGCAGCAACTCTACCGCTGCGCCTCCGTGCCGCCCTTAAGTCAGTTGGGCAAATCCACAGATACAAGCGTGCCATGAAATGGAGTGGTACAGCCCCTTTAGCCCAACTTGCCCACGCCAACACCATCTACACTATTTTTGCACCTTTATGGTTATGGCCCTAAGGCACAGAAGCAAGATCTTCAGCCTAACTTGTCCATGATGACCGGGATGCCCCATCTACACTAATTCCACTTGCCTGTGTCCCTCTAAACTTTTCCTAACATAAGGTCATAAGTGATAAGAGTAGAATTAGGCCATTCAGCCCATCAAGTCTACTCCGCCATTTAATCATGGCTGGTCTATCTCTCGCTCCTAATCCCATTCTCCTGCCTTCTCCCCATAACCTCTGACACATCTGATAAGGTCCCATTCCCACACTGACCTTTCTGTCCTGGGCCAGTTCCACTGTCAGATTGAGGCCACACGCAAATTTGAGGAACAGCACCTAATATTTTGCTTACAACCCAGCAGTACGAACGCTTATTTCTCTCATTTCAAGCAATTCCTGATCTACAATCCGTGTACCTGTCCACATGTTTTTTAAGTGTTGTGATTGTATCTGCCTGAACTACCTCCTCCACAAGGAATTTATCCGGGTGACAATAGACAATAGGTGCAGGAGGAGGCCATTCGGCTGTTCGAGCCAGCACCGTCATTCATTGTGATCATGGCTGATCGTCCCCTATCAATAACCCGTGCCTGCCTACACCCAAATATCCCTTGACTCCACTAGCCCCAAGAGCTCTATCTAACTCTCTCTTAAATCCATCCAGTGATTTGGCCTCCACTGTCCTCTGTGGCAGGGAATTCCACAAATTCACAACTCTCTGGGTGAAAAAGTTTTATCTCACCTCAGTATTAAATGGCCTCCCCCTTTATTCTAAGGCTGTGGCCCCTGGTTCTGGACTCGCCCAACATTCCCACACTTACTCCCACAGGTGATCGCTGCTTGGTGTGGACTCGGCAGGACTCAGCTAACCAGCCAGCGGGAAGACAGTACATGATTACAATTGATCCATTCACAGAGTACAGATACATGATAAGGGAATAACAAGGTAAAGCCAACAAAGTCCGATCAAGGATAGTTCGAGGGTCACCAATAAGGTAGATAGTAGTTCAGAACCGCTCTCTAATTGTGGTGGGATGATTCAGTTGCCTGATAACAGCTGGGAAGAAACTGTCGCTGAATCTGGAGGTATGCGTTGGTAAGATTTTAATCTGCCATCAGGGGCAGTCTTTAGACTTTAGAGATACAGCATGGAGGCAGGAGGAGGCCATTTGGCCCTTCGAGCCAGCACAGCCATTCAATGTGATCATGGCTGATCATCCCCAATCAGTACCCCGTTCCTGCCTTCTCCCTATATCCCCTGACTCCGCTATCTTTAAGAGCACCTCTCTTGAAAATATCCAGAGAACCAACCTCCACCGCCCTCTGAGGCAGAGAATTCCACAGACTCACGTGAAACTTAACGTGGAACCCGGTCAATTAAGTGGCAAAAGCTTAACTTGTGGCCGACTCACCTGTAACCCCACTCAACATCCACACAAGTGCCTCCATTGAGGCAGGGGTTACTGGGATAGGAAGAGCAGGAGTATCGCCGGCCTTCGCGGGCTGAGCAGAGGCACTGGGCGGTGGTGGAGGTTGTTATGGAGACCAGGGCAACCTCTCCGGCCTCCAGCACGGTGGGAGCTGGGCTGAAGCCGGTGCTGCTGGAACATCCCGTCGCCCGCTCGCAGGCAGCGCTCACACACTCGTCCACGCCCACCTGCGAGATGCTCACGTTTAAGGCCAGTTCCAACTGCAAGGAGATAAAAATGCATGCATTATTGCACTTACGCTCAGTCTGTCATGACCCACGCGATCACCTGGTTGCCAAACTCCCCCTCCCATTCCCACGCTGACCTTTCTGTCCTGGGTCTCCTCCACTGTTAGAGTGAGGCCCAGCGCAAATTTGACAATAGTCAACAGACAATAGACAATAGGTGCAGGAGTCTGCCATTTGTCCCTTCGAGCCAGCACCGCCATTCAATGTGATCATGGCTGATCATCCACAATCAGTACCCCGTTCCTGCCTTCTCCCCATATCCCCTGACTCCGCTATCTTTAAGAGCCCTATCTAGCTCTCTCTTGAAAGTCACAACTCCACAGATTCACCTCTCTCTGTGTGAAAAAGTGTTTCCTCATCTCCGTTCTAAATGGCTTACCCCTTATTCTTAAACTGTGGCCCCTGGTTCTGGACTCCCCCAACATCGGGAACATGTTTTCTGCCTCTAGCGTGTCCAAACCCTTAATAATCTTATATGTTTCAATCAGAGAGACCTGACAGAAAGGTATAAAATTATGAAAAGCCGAGTGATAAAATTTGAATTTCTTTTTCCCGGGGTGAAAATGTCAAAGAGTACAGCTTCAAGTTGAGAGGTGGAACGTTTAACGGAGATGTGCGGGGCAAGATTTTTCAAGAAGAAAAATGTGGACACTTACACGGAAAGATTAGGTTTTGGAGAGATATAGGCCAATCGCATGCCGATGGGCCCAGCATAGATGGGGAATCTTGGTTGGCTTCGTGTGGATGAGGCATGTTGGTCAGCGTGGGCAAGTTGGGCCGAAAGGCCTGTTTCCACACTGTACGATCCGATCAGTTCAGTTTGGTTTATTGTCACGTGTACCGAGGTATGGTAAAAAGCTTTCGTTGCGTGCTAACCAGTCAGCGGAAAGACAACACATGATTAACAATCGACCCATTTACAGAGTACAGATACATGATAAGGGTATACGCTTTGGTGTGATGTAGGAGTAGAGATTTAAAAGTCCAATCAAAGATAGTCCGAGGGTCACCAGTGAGGTAGATAGTAGTTCAGGACTGCTCTCTGTGACTCTATGAGGGGTGGTGGGTGCCTGGAACGCGCTGCCAGGGGTGTTAGTGCAGACAGATGCAATAGTGGCATTGATGAGGCTTTTATAACCCTAAATTTAGGGTTGGGGTAAATGCAGGATATGCAGGGAACCTTCCTTTTTTCAACTAGTTACTATATACAAACTCATTAAACACAGGGGGATCACGTGCAGCAGTTCACAGTGAATAAAGGGCCGAATTAGCAATTTTCCCGTTCCCGCCCTTCCCGCTGCAAACCGCCGCTCGACAGGGGCGGCACAGTGTTCCCGCGTAGTCTTTCCCGCTGCACACAGCGCCAGCGACCCGGGTTTGTTCCCGCTGCACCCCGACTACGGGTGCTGTCCAACCGCCGCTGTACGGAGTTTGTACGTTCTCCCCGTGACCTGCGTGGGTTTTCTCCGCCCTTCCCGCTGCAGTGTCCAACCGCCGCTCTTCGGCACGTTTCCTCTTCCCGCTCCAGTGTGAATGTGAAATTGTCCTAATGGGCCTGTCCCACTTGCCGATTTTTTTCAGGCAACTGCCGGCGACTGTCATAGTCGTAGCAGGTCGCCGGGAAAACGGGCGACAACCTGCGTCATCCTGGCGACAACCTACGACAGCACCTACGTCAGGAGAAGTCAAGCTACGCTCATGGGCGTCAAACCCACTGTCGCCGAACATTTTTCAACATGTTGAAAATTTAGCGGCGACCAGAAAGACGCTACAACTCCCGGCGAACATGTGGCGACAAACTAGTTGCCAGTAGTTGCCTAAAAAAATCGCCTGAGTAGGACAGGCCCATTAGACACAAAGTACTGGAGTAACTCAGTGGGGTCCGGCAGCACCGCTGGAGTTTAGAAGGATGAGTGGGAAGTCTTTTAGGACCGAGATGAGAAAATCGTTTTTCACACAGAGAGTGGTGAGTCTGTGGAATTCTCTGCCACAGAAGGTAGTTGAGGCCAGTTCATTGGCTATATTTAAGAGAGAGTTAGATGTGGCCCTTATGGCTAAAGGGATCAGGGGGTATGGAGAGAAGGCAGGTACGGGATACTGAGTTGGATGATCAGCCATGATCATATTGAATGGCAGTGCAGGCTCGAAGGGCCAAATGGCCTACTCCTGCAGCTATTTTCTATGATTCTATGAGAGGGGATCTTATCAAAACATATAAGATTATTAAGGGCCATTAGTGTGTGGAGGATAGTGTTAATGTGCGGGGATCGCTGGTCGGCGCGGACACTGTGGGCCGAAGGGCCTGTTTCTGCGCTGTATCTCTAAACTAAATAAACTAAAAGCCATTGTGGCCCAAAGTCTCTGTTCCTCTGCTGTACTGTTCCATGTGTTAACTACAAAGGAAAGCTTAGGAGGTTGATTTCAATCTAATAGTCCCCATACTTTGCATGTCTTGAAAGAAGCCCTCGTATGGAGAAGTATCGAATGGAGATGTCTTAGCTTGCTTTCTTGCACCCCCTAGTGGCCGTGCACTAAATGTCGCTCCCTTTACACCACCCCCCTCCCCCCTCCACTCCTTTCAGGGACCCAAGCAGTCCTTCCAGGTCCGACAGAGGTTCACCTGCACCTCCTCCAACCTCATCTACTGCATCCGCTGTTCCAGATGCCAGATGATCTATATCGGTGAGACCAAGCGGAGGCTTGGCGATCGTTTCGCCGAACACCTCCGCTCGGTCCGCAATAACCAACCCGACCTCCCGGTGGCTCAGCACTTCAACTCCCCGTCCCATTCCACATCCGACCTCTCGGTCCTGGGCCTCCTCCACGGCCAGAGTGAGCAACACCGCAAGTTGGAGGAACAGCACCTCATATTCCGCTTGGGGAGTCTGCATCCTCTGGGCTTGAACATTGAATTTTCTCAATTCTGTTAACCCTTGCTGTCTCCTACCCTTCCCACCTCTCCCTCAGCCCTCGGGCCCTGGCATTCCCTCTCTCTCTATCTCCCTCCCCCACCCTAGTCGCACTAGCTTCTCATTTTCACACCACAAACAGCTTACAATGGCTTGTTCCCTTTATCATCGATACTTTTTTGCATATCTTTCATTCATTGTTCTTTATCTCTCCACATCACCGTCTATATCTCTCGTTTCCCTGATCCCTGACCAGTCTGAAGAAGGGTCTCGACCCGAAACGTCGCCTATCTCCTTCGCTCCTTAGATGCTGCTGCACCCGCTGAGTTTCTCCAGCCTTTTGTGTAACCCTCGATTCTCCAGCATCTGCAGTTCCTTCTTTAACCCTTTACCCTGTATCTGCGGACAGCTTGACTGTGATCGTGTATGGTCTTTCCGCCGACTGGATAGCACGCAACAAAAGCTTTTCACTGTACCTCTGTACAGATGACAATAATAAACTAATCTAAAGGGTGGCGCGGTGGCGCAGAGGTAGAGTTGCTGCCTTACAGCGCTTTCAGCACCACAGACCCGGGGAACGATCCCGGCCAGGGGCGCTGTCAGTACGGAGTTTGTACGTTCTCTCCCCGTGACCTGCGTGGGTTTCCCCCCGAGATCTTCAGTTTCCTCCCACACTCCAAAGACGTACAGGCTTGTATTTTATTGGCTTGGTATAAATGTGAAATTGTCCCGAGTGTGTGTAGGAGAGTGTCCATGTGCGGGGATCGCTGGTCGGAGCGGACTCGGTGGGCAGAAGGGCCTGTTTCCGCGCTGTATCTCTAAACTAAAACACCGTAGAATAACACTGACAGGGCCTAAGGAACAGAGACCCAAGTTTCCTTCCAGGGTAGGAACAGATGTTCGATAAATTCAACATGTAACATTGATTTTTTTCGACATGCGTGAACATCCCGATTTTCTTCAAGGGTACAAGTCACTTTTGCTGAAACTTCCCACGTTTGACGGCACTGGGGCCTGTATTCGCCGGTGTTTAGAAGGATGAGGGGAGACCTCATTGAAACGTACCGAATAGTGAAAGGCCTGGATGGATTGGATATGGAGAGGATGTTTCCACCAGTGGGAGAGTCTAGGACCAGAGGGCACAGCCTCAGAATAAAAGGGCGTACCTTTTAGAAAGGCGATGAGGAGGAATTTCTATAGCAGAGGGTGGTGAATCTGTGGAATTCCTTTGCCACAGAAGGCTGTGGAGGCCAAGTCAATGGATATTTTTAAGGCAGAGATAGATAGATTGTTGATTGGTGCGGGTGTCAGGGAGAAGGCAGGAGAATGGGGTTGAGTGGGAAAGATAGCTCAGCCATGATTGAATGGCGAAGTAGACTTGATGGGCCAAATGGCCTAACTCAGCACCTATCTCGCATGAACTTATGAGCATCTGCAGTCCGTTGTGTCTCCAGTAAGAAATAAAGAATCTAATCTAATCTAATCTAATTTGCAGAGTATTGTGGACGCAGCCCAGACCATCACACAAACCAACCTCCATTATATCTACACCTCACGCTGCCTCGGCAAGACCCAGTGTCACCCTGGTCACTCCTTCCTCTCCCCTCTCCCATCAGGAAAGAGGTGCAGAAGTGTGAAAGTGTGCACCTCCAGATTCAGGGACATCTTATTGAGGTGTCTAAAAGCACGAGAGAGGGGAGCAGTGAACCAGAGGACATAGGTTGAAGGTGAGAGGAGAAATATTAAAAAAGACTGAGGGGCAACATTTTTTACAGAGGATGGCGTGTATATGGAACAAGCTGCCAGAGGAGATAGTTGAGGGAGGTACTGTAACAGCATTGAATAGATATTTGGATAGGTATATGCATAGGAAAGTGTTAGAGGGATATTGGCCAAACACGGGCAGGTGGGATTAGTATAGATGGGGATCTTGGTTGCCATGGGCAAGTTGGGCCAGATTCCATGCTTTAAGACTCTCTGAATCAAAACTATCCATTCTCACTCAACATAGCTAAGGCAGGCAAAATAGCTATTTAACAGAAACATTGGACAGGTAGTTTAGTTTTTTTAGTTTAGTTTAGAGATACAGCGCGGAAACAGGCCCTTCGGCCCACTGGGTCCGCGCCGACCAGCGATCCCCGCACATTAACGGTATCCTACACCCACTAGGGACAATTTTTACATTTACCAAGCCAATTAACCTACAAACCTGTACGTCTTTGGAGTGTGGGAGGAAACCGAAGGTCTCGGAGGAAACCCACGCAGGTCACGGGGAGAACGTACAAACTCCGTACAGACAGCACCCGTGGTCGGGATCGAACCCGGGTCTCCGGCATGGCATTCGCAGCAACTTCACGGCTGCTCCGCCGTGACCGCTGTAATGAGGTACATGGGTGGGAAAGGTGTAGAGGGATTTGGACCAAATGCAGGAAAATGGGACTAGCTTAGATGGGGTGCCTTGGTCAGCATGGACGAATTGGGCCGAAGGGCCTATATCGGTGCTCTAGGATATGTAATCCTTTACTCAGAGCTATCCCTTCTCACCTCCGCAATCTTCCCCCACCTCACGCGGGTAGGTCAGACTGGCTTAGATAAGTAACTTGGGCGGCATGGACGAGTTGGGCCGAATGGCCTGTTTCCGTGTTGTACCACTCCTACTGTATGCAAGGTCTGAGTGGTACCGTTCAGTTCAGTTTATTGCCACGTGTACTGAGGTACAGCGAAAAGATTTTGTTGCGTGCTAACCAGTCAGCGGAAAGACAACACATGATTACAATCGAGCCGTCCACAGCGTACAGATACACGATAAGGGAATAACGTTTAGTGCAAGGTAAAGCCAGCAAAGTCCGATCAAGGATAGTCCGAGGGTCACCCATGAGGTGGATAGTAGGTCAGGACTGCTCTCTGGTGTGGTGGGACGATTCAGTTGTTTTGTTTAGTTCAGTTTAGTTTATTGCCACGTGTACCGAGGTACAGCGAAAGATTTTGTTGCGTGCTAACCAGTCAGCGGGAAGACAACACATGATTACAATCGAGCCATTTTACAATTGCCTGATAACAGCTGGGAAGAAACTGTCCCTGAATCTGGAGGTGTGCGTTTTCACACTTCTATACCTATGGGAGAGGGGAGAAGAGGGAGTGGCCAGGGTGCGACTCGTCCTTGATGACGCTGCTGGCCTTGCCGAGGCAGCGCGAGGAGTCAATGGAAGGGAGGCTGGTCTGTGTGATGGTCTGGGCTGCGTCCACAATTCGTTGCAAATTCCTTGCGGTCTTGGATGGAGCTGTTCCAAAACCAAGGTATAAATGGCAGCATGAGGTATAAATGGAGTCAATGGAAGGGAGGTTGGGTTTGTGTGATCCACAATTCGCTTAACATCTTAAACTCTGGCAGGGGCATACCTTGGCTCTGAAAGCCGCCACATTTCCGTTCAACTTCTCCGCCTTGAAGAATGGAGGCCCTCGAGCCGCAAACCAGACATCTACTTCTCCAGCTCGACCACCGGCATTCACAACACTGAAAATATCAATATTCTCCAGTTGTGCCGGAATAATTTCTGCTAACATCCTTCTTAATTTGGAGTATTTACTTTCTTCAGCTTGGATAGGCTTGGAGATAAACTCTTCAGCTGTGATTCCTGTATGTAATATATTAAAAATATAAATTTTCATCATATCATAGCCAGAAGAATGTGGCACAGTGTGAATCATTCTCAGCTCCGCGTTTTATAGACAATAGACAATAGGTGCAGGAGTAGGCCATTCGGCCCTCCGAGCCATTCAATACTGGTCATCCCCAATCAGTACCCCGTTCCTGCCTAATAGACAATAGACAACAGGGAACTGGGAACTTTAGTTTTTTAGTTTTAGTTTTTTAGTTTTAGAGATACAGCGCGGAAACAGGCCCTTTGGCCCACCGGGTCCGCACCGACCCGCGATCCCCGCACATTAACACTATCCTACACTCACTAGGGACAATTTTTGCATTAACCAAGCCAATTAACCGACAAACCTGTACGTCTTTGGAGTGTGGGAGGAAACCGAAGATCTCGGAGAAAACCCACGCGGGTCACGGGGAGAACGTACAAACTCCACACAGACAGCGCCCGTAATCAGGATCGAACCCGGGTGTCCGGCGCTGCATTCGCTGTAAGGCAGCAACTCGACCGCTGCGCCACCGTGACCGCCCTTATCCAGTAATAATTACCAATTAGAGTGATACAGTGTGGAAACGGGCCCTTCGGCCCAACTTGCCCACACCACCAACACGTCCCATCTACACTAGTCCCACCTGCCCGCGTTTGGCCCAGATCCTCTAATCCTGTCCTATCCATGTACCTGTTTAATTGTTTCTTAAATGTTGGCATAGTCCCTGCCTCAACTACCTCCTCCGGCAGCTTGTTCCATACACCCACCATCCTTTTGTGTGAAAAAGTTACCCCTCAGATTCCTATTAAATCTTTTCCCCCCTCACCTTAAACCTATGTCCTCTGACCTTGATTCCCCTACTCTGGGCAGGAGACTCTGTGCATCTACCCGACCTATTCCTCTCTGGATTTTATACACCTCTATAAAAGTCCAGAACCAGGGGCCACAGTCTTAGAATAAAGGGGAGGTCATTTAAGACTGAGGTGAGAAAAACCTTTTTCACCCAGAGAGTTGTGAATTTGTGGAATTCCCTGCCACAGAGGGCAGTGGAGGCCAAGTCACTGGATGGATTTAAGAGAGAGTTAGATAGAGCTCTAGGGGCTAGTGGAGTCAAGGAATATGGGGAGAAGGCAGGCACGGGTTATTGATTGGGGATGATCAGCCATGATCACAATGAATGGCGGTGCTGGCTCGAAGGGCCGAATGGCCTCCTCCTGCACCTATTTTCTATGTTTCTATGTAAGATCACCCCTCATCCTACTGTGCTCCAAGGAATAGAGTCCCTGCCTACTCAACCTCTCACTATAGCTCAAACCCTCTAGTCCTGGCAACATCCTCATAAATCTTCCCTGTACCCTTCCCAGCCTGACATTTATTGTCTTTGGTATTTCTTGGGGCTCAGGCTGCATTTGGATTATTGTGTTCAGTTTTGGTCACCCCTGCCATAGGAAGGATGTCATGAAGCCGGAAAGAGTGCAGCTACGATTCACGAGTCTGCGCTGACCCGCGATCACCGGCATGGCGTCGCAGCACTGGAGACCTGGGTTTAATCCCGACTACGGGCGCTGTCTGTACGGAGTTTGTACGCTCTCCCCGTGACTTGCGTGGGTTTTCTCCGAGATCTTCTGTTTCCTCCCACACTCCAAAGACGTACCGGCCTGTAGGTTAATTGGCTTGCGATTGTATAAATTGCCCCTGGTGTGTGTAGGCTTGCGCTAATGTGTGGGGATCGCCTGTCGGTCCTGCTCCCGGTCTGCATCCCGAAACTAAACTAAACTAAACCCGGTACACCAGCACTATCCTACACACTAGGCACAATTTACAATTTTATTTTCTATTACCTAAGCCAATTAACCTACAAACCCATACGTTTTTGGAGTGTGGGAGGAAACCAGAGCACCCGGAGAAAACCCACGCGGTCATGGGGAGAACGTACAAACTCTAAACAGACAACACCAGTAGTCAGGATTGAACCCGGGTCTCTGGCGCTGAGGCAGCAGTTCAACCGCTGCGCCACTGTGCTGCAGTAATGAGTGAACTAGTCTAACATGGATTAGCAATTGTGACCTTTAGCTGAGTAAAAATGGCACGGTCTGGATCGTAACAGCTACCATGATTTAATTTGTTTTTTTTCATTCAGACAAATTAAAACTTAAAATCCTCAAACTTTCAGCCACGCAGCACAGACACAGACCCTTCAGCCCAGGTTGTCGCTGAATTTAAGTTTATTATTGTCAATTGCACTGAGGTATATTCTGTAAGGAGTTTGTCCGTTCTCCCTGTGACCGCGTGGGTTTTCTATAGGTGCTCCGGTTTCCTCCCAAAGATGCTGGAATCTCGACTACAAACATGCTCCAAAGATGTACAGGTTTGGAGGTTAATTGACTTCTGTAAGAACTGTCCCCATCGTGTAGGATAGTGCTGGTGCATGGGGCGACTGCTGGTCGGCACTGACTCGGTGGGCCGAAGGGCCTGTTTCTACGCCATATCTCCAAAGTCTAAAGTCTGCAGTAATTTCACGTCGTTAAGGAACGCGTAGAAAATTATTTTTCACGTTCCATAAAAATCTTTGTGATAAGTAAATGGTTAAGATGCTCACCATTCAGTCTGAGGGAACCAGCGTTATATACGGCCTCTTCCTCCAGGTCTGTGACAACCACCTTCACCGATGAAATGACATCAGGCCAAGTGCCGTCTGCAACTTTGACCTCAAACCCATAAACTCCAGCGGGCGTGCCCTCAACAATACTCAGGAAACCAGAATCTTCATTGAGGGCAAAATATCTGAAACAAACGTGCATAATCGAGTATTTTAATAAAAAAAAAGAATTGAGCATTCTGGTGTTGTGATGGAACCCAATCTACAGAGCCACTGGTTAGAGTCCTTTGGAGACACGTCAAACATTAGAAATACAGAGCGGAAACAGGCCGGTCGGGCCCACAGAGTCCGCGCCGACCTGCGACAATCCTGTCCGCAAACACAATTGGACTCACCAGGGACAATTTACGATGTTTACCAAGCCAATTAGCCTACAAACCTGTGCGTCTTTGGAGTGTGGGAGGAAACCGGAGATCCCGGAGAAAGCCCACGCGGGTCGCGGGGAGAAGGTACAAACTCCGTACATGCAGCACCCGTAGTCGGGATCGAACCCGGGTCTCTGGCGCTGCGACTCTACCGCTGCGCCACCGTGCACGCCCAGCTACTGGTTTTAAAATTAAATTGGAAAAGGCTTCAAAGCAGCCTGGAACGCAGCTACCTTCTTCAGGATGTTGCACGGCAGTCTAAAGATAAGGTGAGCTGTTATATTTGAAAGATCAAAGGAGAGCATAAATGTATCAGTGACACATTCCCATATCTACATGGTGTGAAGTCACACTGCAAACTATCAAACATAACGTATTTCTGTGTTAACGCATTTGCAAGGCATTTTCATTCCAGCAGCATGTCCCCTTATGCTCTCTAAGACTGCCTTACCTTGGAAGCGTTCCGATAAACCTGTACTTTTTATCGCCCCAGTCATCCAGATCCGGAGCTCGCACCTTGCCTAACTCGGTAGTAGCAAGCCGACCTAAAATGGAAGCAATACATCACAGTGTGAGGGAAGGAACTACAGGTGCTGGTTTAAACTGATTCCTGGGATGGCACGACTTCCATATGAAGAAAGACTGGATAGACTCGGCTTGTACTCGCTGGAATTTAGAAGATTGAGGGGTGATCTCATAGAGACTTACAAAATTCTTAAGGGGTTGGACAGGCTAGATGCAGGAAGATTGTTCCCGATGTTGGGGAAGTCCAGGACAAGGGGTCACAGTTTAAGGATAAGGGGTAAGTCTTTTAGGACCGAGATGAGAAAATAGTTTTTCACACAGAGAGTGGTGACTCTGTGGAATTCTCTGCCACAGAAGGTAGTTGAGGCCAGTTCGTTGGCCATATTTAAGAGGGATTTGGATGTGGCCCTTGTGGCTGAAGGGATCAGGGGGTATGGAGAGAAGGCAGGTACAGGATACTGAGTTGGATGATCAGCCGTGATCATATTGAATGGCGGTGCAGGCTCGAAGGGCCGAATGGCCTGCTCCTGCACCTAATTTCTATATTTCTATGTTTCTAAACCACAGGCACAACATGCTGGAGTAATTCAGCGGGACAGGCAGCATCTCTGGAGAGAAGGAATGGGTGACTTTCTTCAGACTGAGAGTCAGGGGAGAGGGGGACTCAGAGCTTTCTGCTAAGTGGAGAAATACTCAGATTTCAGAATGCTTGAAAGAATGCACAGTAATTTGATTTTAAATATATGGTCTAGAACCACTCGGACAATACCAAGGCATGCATGTCTTCATTGGAGTCATTAGATGAGATAGTTAATTATTTAAAACTCCCAAAGGCATTCTGAGGAATCCAAGATTAGAATTGGCATTAACTCTTTCGAATGAATTAATAAATGTAACTCCAGACATAATTGCATGATTAGAGTATAGTTTGAAACTGTACTAACTTACTTCCATTATTCAACTTAATTATTGATTGAAAACCAATGGGAACTCAAGTGTAAATCCAACAAAATGGCCAACAAGCTGGGTTCGATCCTGAGCACGGGTGCTGCCTGTATGGATTTTGAACGTTCCCCCTGTAAGTGCGTGGGGACAGCGTGGGTTGTCTCCGGATACTCTGGGTTGCTCCCACACTCCAAAGACGTGCAGGTCTATTGGCTAATTGGCTTGGTAAAAATTGTCACGGACTCGGTGGGCCGATGGCCGTGTTTCCACGCTGCATCTCCAAACTAAACTGAACATAATTAGTTTAGAGATATAGCGTGGAAACAGGCCCATCGACCCACCGAGTCCGCGCCGATTAACGATCCCTGTGCACTAGCACTATCCTACGCGCTGGGGAAAAATTTATAGTTTTTACCAAAGCCGATTAACCTACAAACCTGTACGTCTTTGGAGTGCGGGAGGAAACTAGAAATCCTGGAGAAAACCCACGCAGGTCACGGGGAGAACGTACAAACTCCGTACGGACAGCACCCGTAGTCAGGATTGAACCCGTGTCTCTGGCCCTGTGAGGCAGCGACTCTACCGCTGCGTCGCCGTGCCGTCCACCGCCAGTTTTCCGGCAACTGACGGTCGGGCACCCACTACTTCCATGATGGCAGTCAACCCAGGCGACTATCTGCGCGCTAGCCGCAGTAGCAGATCTACGCTCACGTTACAATCGCTGTCCCACTTACACCACTTTTTCGGCGAGTTGCCGGCACCCGGCACGGTCGCAGCAGGTCGCAGAAAATCCTCAACGTTGACAATCCAGCGGCGACCAGAACACGGTACGACTCTTTGGGCGACCACTCACGACCATACAGGCGTCACCCCGCGACATGTCGCCAGGGTGTCGCCTGTATGGTCGTGAGTCGTCTCCTCAGTCGCCCAAGGAGTCGTAGCATCTTTCTGGTCGCTGCTGGACATGTTGAAAATTTTCGGCTAGCTGTAACGACCTAATCCGGCAGAGTGCCGGCAGTCACCGAAAAAGTTATAAATTATACTAAACTAAACTACGAGACCTTTGCTTGTGGCGCGTGGCCTTTTGGGACGCGTGCCTCCGTCCTGAGTTAATTGTTTGCTTCTTTGTTAATTTTTAATGCTTTATTTACATTTCTAAAGTCCTTGGAGACAAGGGGGAGAGGTATAATTCATGTGATAGGAGCAGAATTAGGCCGTTCGGCCCATCAAGTCTACTCCGCCATTCAATCATGGCTGATCCGTTTCACCCTCCTAACCCCATTCTCCTGCCTTCTCCCCATAACCCCCGACACCCGTACTAATCAAGAATCTATCTATCTCTGCCTTAAAAATATCCACTGACTTGGTTTACACAGCCAATGAATTCCACAGATTCACCACCCTCTGACTGAAGAAATTCCTCCTCATCTCCTTCCTGGAGGAATGTCCTTTAATTCTGAGGTTATGACCTCTGGTCCTGGACTCTCCCACTAGTGGAAACATCCTCTCCACATCCACTCTATACTAGAGTGCTCTGTTTTTCAGGGGACAAGAGGAGGAGATTTATCTTCCTGTCTGTTATCAGGTTCTGTACAGGTCATCTTCCATAAGTTACATCCTCTCCACATCCACTCTATCCAGGCCTTTCACTATTCTGCATGTTTCGATGAGGTCCCCCCCCCCCTCATCCTTCTAAACTCCAGGGAGTACAGGCCCAGTGCCGTCAAACGCTCATCATACGTTAACCCACTCATTCCTGGGATCATTCTTGTAAACCTCCTCTGGATCCGTGTCCAGAGCCAGCACAACCTCCCTCAGATATGGGGCCCAAAACTGCTCACAATACTCCAAGTGCGGCCTGACCAGCGCCTTACAGAGCCTCGGCATTACATCCCTCTCTATGTTTCTACTTGACTAAGTCATGTTAAACTCAAGTGCAGCAGGTAGAGCACTGGAAGAGGTACAGAGTGTAGATCAACCACATTAATCCCTGTATATATAACCTTCACCACATATATTGTGGATGATACACATTCCACCATGTAATCCATCCGGGATTTGAGTAAGGAATGCAGATACTGATAACAGCCTGCTCGTCTCTTTGCTTGGCCGCCTGTACGATGATGCAATGAGTGCAACAGTATGTATTATTCCCTCTACATAGGTTTTAATAAATGCTTTGTGGTTCACCTAATACTTTGTAATGATTTGATTACAGAACATGGTGTCAGAAGTGGGATTGATGCATATTCGTATTTTGTCTTTGTTTGTCTTGGTTGCTGCAAGCATGGTCGAGACCCAGACAGCTGGATCATTGACACTGGGAAAACGCACCCAGAGTTTGCATCCTTTAAAGTTCGTTCTGATCGCGGTCTCGCCCAGCAAAACACAATTACAAAATACCGAGTGTTTAAGAAGGAACTGCAGATGCTGGAAAATCGAAGGTAGACAAAAATGCTGGAGAAACTCAGCGGGTGAGGCAGCATCTATGGAGCGAAAAAAATAGGCAACGTTTCGGGTCGAGACCCTTCTTCAGACTGATGTGAGGGTGGGGGGTGGGGGGGGGGGGGGGGGGGGTGGAAGAAAGGAAAAGGTGGAGCCAGAGGGCTGAGAAGGTGAAGAGAAAGCAAGGACTACCCAAAATTAGAGAAGTCAATGTTCATACCGCTGGGGTGCAAACTGCCCAAGCGAAATATTGAGGTGCTGCTCCTCCAATTTACGGTGGTCCTCACTCTGGCCATGGAGGAGGCCCAGGACAGAAAGGTCGGATTCGGAATGGGAGGGGGAGTTAAAGTGCTGGGCCACCGGGAGATCAGGTTGGTTATTGCGAACCGAGCGGAGGGGATGGGCGAATCGATCGCCAAGCCTACTCTTGGTCTCGCCGATATAGAGCAGCTGACATCTAGAGCAGTGGATGCTTACTTTCTCCTCCCCTCCTCAGCTCTCCCTCTGGCTCCACCTCTTCCTTTCTTCCACCCCCACCCGCACATCAGTCTGAAGTAAGGGTCTCGACACGAAACGTCGCCTATTTCCTTCGCTCCATAGATGCTGCCTCACCCGCTGAGTTTCTCCAGCATTGTTGTCTACCTACAACATACAGAGGGCAGATTATCAGTGGGGAACATCGTACCGTTGTAACTGTAGACCAGAAATTCCATGCAGCCAGCTGAGTGGGGATGATCATTCACGTCTCCAATGGTGATGGTTAAGGTGCATGTGGAGCTCATCTGTGGGGACCCGCTGTCGCTGATCTTCACCGGCAGGTAGAAGACCTTTTGGTCTTCCCTGTCGAACAGGCGGAGCGCCGTCAGACCCGCGGTGCCGTTGCCGTGATCCGTCAAGGCAAAGCCGGCGGAGTCGCCGCGGTGGGTCAGCAGCGTGAAGGAGAAGGGAGCGCCGTTCGCCGGGCCGTCCTTGTCTCTGGCGTGCATCAGGGCCGAGGTCTCGTTCAGCCGCACGGCCTGGGGCGGGGGCGCGTTCTCCCAGACGATCGGCGCGTACGGCGCCTCAAACTCTGGCCCGTTGTCGTTGACGTCCTGCACCGTCAAGAGGACGGTGGCGCTCCCGGTGAGAGCGGGGCTTCCCCGGTCCACGGCCAGCACCACCAGTCGGTACCGCGGCGTCGACTCGCGGTCCAGACCACCGGCCACCGTCACCCAACCGTTCCCGTCCACGGCAAACTGCCCCAGCGCGTCCGAACCGTTCGCAAAGCCGTACGAGAACTGGCCATTCTGGGCCGAGTCCTCGTCAGATGCCGTGACCTGAACGACTCTAGTGCCAACGAAGACATCTTCCAGCAACGGGTCAGCTTGGTAAAACTGCGGGCGGAAGACCGGCGGGTGGTCGTTGTAGTCCTCAACGTCGATGATGCAAGTCGCCGTGCTGAAGAAGTCCACATCTTCCACCCTGACAGTTAGGTTGAACCTCCTCTCGTTAGATTTCTCGTAGTTGAGCCGTTTCTTCAGCTTGATGACGCCCCGCTTGCCGAGCTGGTCGGTCTCGATGAGAAATTTGTGATCGTCGTCGCCGCCCGCGATGCTGAAGGTCACCAGGGCGTTGTCGCCCTCGTCCTCGTCGCTCGCCGACAGGACAAGGACGTCGGCGTTCATCTGGGTGTTTTCCGAGATCTTTGCCGCGAAGACGTCCCGGGTGAAAACCGGAGCGTGGTCGTTCACGTCGGTGATCAAAATGGTGGCCGTCCCCGTTCCCGCCAACCCGCCTCCATCTTGAGCTTCCACCACCACCAGGTACGTGTCTTCCTTCTCTCTGTCCAGAGAGCCCAACACGGTGTAGATCGTGCCGGTGATTGCGTTGATGGAAAACAAGTTGAGATTGATTCTGTTGCGAACGTTCTGGATTATTCTGTACCTCAGGACGGCGTTCCTCCCGGCCTTGGGGTCATCCCGATCCGTCGCCGCCATCTCCATGACGGAAGTGTCCGCCGGGGAATTTTCCGGAACGTGTCCCACGAAGCAGCCTTCCACCGCGCACAGGAAGGAGGGCCGGTTGTCGTTCACATCGCGCACCTCGACGATGGCGTCGGAGAAACCCGTGAGGCCGTCGCCGCTTTCGTCGGTGGCGAGGACCAAGAAGCGCCAGACGGATCGCTCCTCGCGGTCCAGACTCTTCCTCGTGTAGATCTTGCCGGTGAGCTCGTCGATGGCAAACTCGCTGTTCGCCCCCTGTCCGTGCAGAGAGTAGCGCAAGGCGCTCTGATCCGCCTCTTGGTCCGGGTCCGTCGCTGAAACCTGAACAAGGTGGGGCGAGAAAAAGAAGCGGTGAGAATCCACTGTGAAGAAGACTATCCACTCCATTTTGATAAAAAAACTTT
Organism: Okamejei kenojei; assembly: GCA_035221665.1. Classification (NCBI taxonomy): domain Eukaryota; kingdom Metazoa; phylum Chordata; class Chondrichthyes; order Rajiformes; family Rajidae; genus Okamejei; species Okamejei kenojei. The sequence goes on along the minus strand of CM069134.1, from coordinate 126,935,649 downwards.
TCACTTTGAAAAAAGTTAGCCCTCAGATTCCTATATTACTCTATCCTATTTCCTACTTTTTCACACAAAGGGTGGTGAAGGCAGGAAAATGGGATTAGGAGGCAGGGATCAGCCACGATTGAATGGTGGAGTAGACTCGATTGGGCCTAGTGGCCTAACTCTCCTCCTATAACTTGTGAACTTGTGAGTGTATGAAGCAAGCTGCCAGAGGAGGTAGTTGAGGCTGGGACCATCCCAATGTTTAAGAAACAGGTAGACAGGTACATGGATAGGACAGGTTTGGAGGGATATGGACCTAACACAAGCAGGTGGGACTAGTGCAGCTGGGGCATGTTGGCCGGTGTGGGCAAGTTGGGCCGAAGGGCTTGATTTCACACTGCATCAAGTCTATGACTAATCCTCAGTACATGTGACAATAATCTAATCTAGTTCTATCCTAAACGATAGGAATATTTTACAATTTTTACCAAAGCCAATTAACCTACAAATCAATCTCTGTTTTAAAAACATCCAATGGCATGACCCCCACAGACGCCTGTGACAATGAATTCTACAGGGTCACCACCATCTGGCTGAAGAAATTCCACCTCATCTCCTTTCTTTCTTTGATACTACCTTGATCTCTGCTTGGTTTAAAAACGAATGATCTTTCCCAATCATTGACTGGGATCAGAATAGACTAAACATCATCCTGAATAAAAATAAACCAGGTAAAGGGCCTGTCCCACTTGGCGATTTTTTTCGGCGACTGCCGGCGTCATATCAGTGCCGCCAAAAGATTTTGAACATTTCAAAATCCAGCGGCGACAAAAAAAATGTGGCGACACTTGAAAAAAAAAAACGCACGATAATGAAGTAGATTTTCAAAGTCTACAGAGAGATTTGGGCCATTTGGAAAAGTGGGCTGAAAGATGGCAGATGGAGTTTAATGCTGATAAGTGTGAAGTGCTACATCTTGGCAGGACAAATCAAAATAGGACGTACATGGTAAATGGTAGGGAATTGAGGAATGCTGTGGAACGAGGGATCTAGGAATAACTGTGCATAGTTCCCTGAAGGTGGAATCGCATGTAGATAGGGTGGTAAAGAAAGCCTTTGGTGTGCTGGCTTTATAAATCAGAGCATTGAATATAGGAGTAGATGTAATGTTAAAATTGTACAAGGCATTGGTAAGACCAATTCTGGAGTATGGTGTACAATATTGGTCGCCTAGTTATAGGAAGGATGTCAACAAAATAGAGAGAGTACAAAGGAGATTTACTAGAATGTTGCCAGGGTTCAGCAACTATGTTACAGAGAAAGGTTGAACAAGTTAGGTCTTTATTCTTTGGAGCGCAGAAGGTTAAGGGGGGACTTGATTGAGGTCTTTAAAATGATGAAAGGGATAGACAGAGTTGACGTGGATACGTTTTTCCCATTGAGGGTAGGGAAGATTCAAACAAGAGGGCATGACATGAGAATTAAGGGACAGAGGTTTCGGGGTAACGTGAGGGGGAACTTCTTTACTCAGAGGGTGGTGGCTGTGTGGAATCAGCTTCCAGCAGAAGTGGTGGAGGCGGGATCGATTTTAACATTTAAGAGTAAAGTGGATAGGTATATGGACGTGAAGGGAATGGAGGGGTATGGTCTGAGTGCAGGTAGATGGGACTAGGGGAAAACAAATGGTCGGCACGGACAGGAAGGGCCGAGAGGGCCTGTTTCCGTGCTGTAATTGTTATATGGTTATATGGTTATACGTCAATATGTCGTCACGCCGCAAATTGTCCGGTGACCTGATACGTCAGTCAATGATGCCGGCAGTCGCCGATAAAAATCGCCAAGTGGGACAGGCCCTTTACTCTAACACATTTCATGTTTCCACCAGTGGGAGAGTCTAGGACCAGAAGTCACAGCCTCAGAATTAAAGGACGCTCGTTTAGGAAGGAGATTAGGAGTAATTTTTTGGGTCAGAGTTGTGGTGAATCTGTGGAATTCATTGCAACAGACAGCTGTGGGGGCCAGGCCAATGGATGTTTTTAAGACAGAGGTAGATAGATTCTTGATTAGTAAGGGTAGGATACTGTGAACATCAGAGATCGCTGGCCGGCACGGACTCAGTGGGCCAAATGGCCTGTTTCCAAGATACAAGATACATTTATTTGTCACATGTGCCAAATGAGATCACCATACAGCCACACAACACGCGATAGAGTTCTGTGTTGTGTCTCTAAAAAAAACTAAACAAAATAAAGAGTGCGGAGAAGATTGACGAGGATGTTGCCAGAACTTGAGGGACCTGAGCTACAGGGAGTGGTTGAGCAGGCTGGGATTATATTCCTTGGGTGCAGCAGGATGAGGGGTGATGCTATAGAGGTGAGTAAAATCATGAGAGGAATAGATCGGGTAGACGTCGCTTGCCCAGGGTAGGGGAATCGAGGACCAGAGGACATCTGTTCAAGGTGAAGGGGAAAAGATCCTGAGGGGTCTTTTTTTTTTTACACGCTAGAGGAGGTAGTTGGTACTATCACAATGTTTTAGAAACAATTGGAAGGGTGTATGGATAGGACAGGTTTAGAGGGATATGGGCCAAACGCGGGTAGAAGGGACTGTTTCCATGCTGTAAGACTCAAGACTCTACTAATATAAGTGAAGAGTTTTGTGTCCTTTTGTGTAAACCAGCGTGTGCAGTTTCTTATTTCTGCAAAGTGAAATACTCAGATTTCAGAATGCATGAATGAATGCACAGTAATTTGATTTTAAATATATGGTCTAGAAGACACTCGGACAATACTAAGGCATGCATGTCTTCATTGGAGACATTAGATGAGGTCATTAATTATTTAAAACTCCCATATGCATTCTGAGGAATCCAAGATTAGAATTGACATTAACTCTTCAGAACGAGTTAATAAATGTAACATCAGACATAATTGCATGATTAGAGTATAGTTTGAAACTGTACTAACGTACTTCCATTATTCAACTTAATTATTGAGTGAAAACCAATGGGAACCCAAGTGTAAATTCAACAAAATGGCCAACAAGCTGGGTTCGATCCTGAGCACGGGTGCTGCCTGTACGGAGTTTGCACGTTCACCCAGTGACCTCGTGGATTTTCTCCAGGTGCCCTGGTTTGCTCCCACACTCCAAAGGCACGCAGGTTTGTATGCTGATTGGCTTGGTAAATTTGTCACGGACACGGTGGGCCAAAGGGCGTGTTCCCGCGCTGTATCTCTAAACTGAACGACATAATTAGTTTAGAGATACAGCGCGGAAACAGGCCCTTCGGCCCACCGAGTCCGCTCCGACCCTGTACACAAATACCATCTTGCACACTAGCGACGATCTACAATTTTTACCAAAGCCAACTGACCTACAAAACCTGTACGTCTTTGGAGTGTGGGAGGACCCCGGAGATTCCGGAGAAAACCCAACTCTCCGGGATAGGACACGTTTGGAAGGATAAGGGCCAAACGCAGGCAGGTGGGATTAGTATAGATGGGATAGGTTTAGTATCAGCTGAGAAGGTTATTGGCTGCAACCTTCCCTCCATTGATGAACTGTACACTGCAAGGGCCAGGAAGCGAGCGGGCAAGATCATCTCTGACCCCCCTCTCCCTGGCCTCAAACTCTTTGAATCACTTCGCTCTGGAAGGCGACTCCGGACTGTCAAAGCCGCCACAGCCAGACATAAAAACAGCTTTTTTCCACGAGTAGTAGCTCTACTGAATAACCAAAAATCTGTAGCCTCCTTTTGCTCTGGTATTTTATTTAATTCACGTTAAATCGGTAATGTTTTATTATTAATGTTTAATGCTTTATGCGTCATTCCTAACTGTCACTGTATGTCATGTTGTCACTTGCGGGCGGAGCACCAAGGCAAATTCCTTGTATGTGAATACTTGGCCAATAAACCTATTCATTCATTCATTCACATGTTGGTCGGTGTGGGCAAGTTGGGCTGAAGGGCCTGATTCCACACTGTATCACTAGATGACTCTATAGGTCACACACCTGCAGTACGAACACTGGCACGTCCTGTAGCTCTTCCAGGATGCTGCTGTGATACTCATTCTGAGTGAAGACCGGTGCCTCATCATTCTGGTTGATGACGTTGACCGTCACCAGAGTTTGGTTTTCCCATTTGCCGTCGGATGCCACAAGCCGCAGTTCATAACGTTGGTCTTCTTCATAGTTTAGCCGCTGAGCTATAAAGATGGTCCCGACCTCTGGCTCCACATCGAACATTCCTTTCACATTCCCCGATGCAATCTGATACCTCAGTTTGGCATTTGCACCTGCAATGAGAGAGAGATTGAATTACATCCTTCGCATGCATCTTTACATTTTTATTTCAGATTATTTTCATTGCGACCTTCCGTGTCATATGCCCCGGTTTCCAAGAATGGGGAGAAGGCAGGAGAATGGGGTTGAGAGGCAGCATCTCTGGAGTTCAAATGTAACTACAGGCGCTCCCGGACTTAGGTAAGGGTTATGTTTCACGGAGCCTTCCGTAAGTCAGATGTTACATGTCGGGGGACCACGGGGGAGCGACATGGAGATCATGGAGGAGCTCCGTGCTGAGACCAAGGGGGGAGCTCCGACGGAGGCCATGGGGGAACTCCATGCTGAGACCCTGGGAGGGAGTTTTGACGTGGAGACCACGGAGGAGCACCGTGCTGAGACCACGGGGGAGCTCCGACATGGAGACCACAGGGGGAGCATCCATGAGAACAGCTGACTGGCTTGCAGAAACGGCCCCCGTATGTGACGACAGTAGTGTACTGCTACCGAGACGAGTGACTCGGAAATAAAGCAGTGTGCTTAAAGAATCATTTACGTTGTTGTGGGTTTATGCAAGTCACCTATTGCGTAAGTCGGGGAGAGCCTGTACTGGGTTTGGGCGAAGGAATCATTAGAACATCAGTTTAAGAAGGAACTGCAGATGCTGCAAAATCGAAGGTAGACGAAAATGCTGGAGGAACTCAGCGGGTGAGGCAGCATCTATGGAGCGAAGGAATAGGTGATGTTTTGGATCCAGACCAACATCAGTGATAGAAACATAGAAACATAGAAATTAGGTGCAGGAGCAGGCCATTCGGCCCTTTGATCCTGCACCGCCATTCAATATGATCATGGCTGATCATCCAACTCAGTATCCCGTACCTGCCTTCTCTCCATACCCCCTGATCCCTTCAGCCACAAGGGCCACATCCAACTCCCTCTTAAATATGGCCAACGAACTGGCCTCAACTACCTTCTGTGGCAGAGAATTCCACAGATTCACCACTCTCTGTGTGAAAAACTATTTTCTCATCTCGGTCCTAAAAGACATCCCCCTTATCCTTAAACTGTGACCCCTTGTCCTGGACTTCCCCAACATCGGGAACAATCTTCCTGCATCTAGCCTGTCCAACCCCTTAAGAATTTTGTAAGTCTCTATGAGATCACCTCTCAATCTTCTAAATTCCAGCGAGTACAAGCCGAGTCTATCCAGTCTTTCTTCATATGGAAGTCGTGCCATCCCAGGAATCAGTCTGGTGAACCTTCTCTGTACTCCCTCTATGGCAAGAATGTCTTTCCTCAGATTAGGAGACCAAAACTGTACGCAATACTCCAGGTGTGGCCTCACCAAGACCCTGTACAACTGCAGTAGAACCTCCCTGCTCTTGTACTCAAATCCTTTTGCTATGAATGCCAACATACCATTCGCTTTCTTCACAGCCTGCTGCACCTGCATGCCTACTTTCAATGACAGGTGTAGATATGAGCAGAATTAGGTCATTCAGCTCATCAAGTCTACTCCGCCATTCAATCGTGGCTGATCTATCTCTCCCTCCAAACCCCATTCTCCTGCCTTCTCCCCATAACCCCAGACACCCGTACTAATCAAGAATCTATCTCTGCCTTATATATATCCACTGACTTGGCCTCCACAGCCGTCTGTGGCAAGGAATTCCACCCTCTGATTAAAGAAATTCCTCCTCATCTCCTTCCTAATGGGCCTGTCCCACTTAGGCGATTTTTTGGGCGACTACAGGCGACAGCTGCAAAATTTTCAACGTGTTGAAAATATTTGGGTGACAGTGGCGATAATTTTAGCTGTCGTAGGTTGTCGTCAGGTGTCATAGGTGAATTCCATTAAAACTAGTCCCTGGCAGTCGCCTAAAGAGTCGCCTAAGTGGGACAGGTCCTTGAAGGTACGTCCTTTAATTCTGAGGCTGTGACCTCTAGTCCTAGACTCTCCCACTAGTGGAAACATCCTCTCCACTTCCACTCTGTCCAAGCCTTTCACTATTCTGTACGTTTCAATGAGGCCCACCCCCCCCCTCATCCTTCTAAACCCCAGCGAGTGCAGGCCCAGTGCCGACAAACGCTCATCATATGGGACCCCATATGGCACATCATATGGACCCCCCCCCCCCCCCCACCCCCCCCTCATCCTTCTAAACCCCAGCGAGTGCAGGCCCAGTGCCGACAAACGCTCATCATATGCTGGGAGGAATAGGAGGAAGATAGATAGAGACACACCTTCATCTCCATCATTAGCAGACACGGTGATAACCACAAAGCCAATGTCTTTGTCCTCGTCCACACTTATAGTGTAGGTCTGCTGTGGGAAGGCTGGTGCATTGTCATTCACATCACTGACAAAGATGCGCACGTAGGCCATGTCTGTGAGCAGAGAGAAGTTTAGTTTAGTTTAGAGATACAGCGTGGAAACAGACCCTTCAGCCCACTGAGCCCGTGCCGACCTGCGATCCCCATACACTAATACTATGCTTCACACACTGGGGACAATTTACAATTATACCAAACCAATTTTTTTGTAAACGTTTCCTTTCCCCGTGAAGCTTTTGAACGATGTTTTTTTTTCGATGTACAGTTCCCTTAAACATCATGTTCCTTTAGCCGTTACACTTTAGAGATACAGCGCGGAGACAGGCCCTTTAGCCCACCCAGTCCGCGCTGACCCCGTACACTAACACTGTCCTACACGCACTAGGGACAAATTTACAATTATACCAAACCAATTAGCCTGCAAACCTGGACCTCTTTGGAGTGTGGGAGGAAACTGGAGCACCCGGGGAAAACCGATGGGGTCACGGGGAGAGCGTGCAAACTCCATACAGACGGCACCCGTAGTCATGATCGAACCCGGGTCCCTGGCGCTGTGAGGCAGCAACTCTACCGCTGCGCCACCGTGACGCCCCAAAGACTAATAGAGAAAGCAGGCATCGTTTCCGCTACCTCTTGTCCATAAATTCTAAGAGCAGAATTTGGTCATTCGGCCCATTACGTCTACTCCGCCATTCAATTGCAGCTGATCTATCTTTCCCTGTCAATCCCGTTCTCCTGCCTTCTCCCTTAACCTCTGACACCCGTATTAATCAAGAATCTATCTATCTCTGCCCTTAAAATATACATTGACTTGGCCCTCGCTGCTTTCTGTGACAATGAATTCCACAGATTCACCACCCTCTGACTAAAGAAATTCCTCCTCATCTTCCTAAAGGAACGTCCTTGAATTCTGAGGCTATGGCCTGTGGTCCTAGACTTATTCCACTTGTGGAAAAGATGCAGAACGTTGTGACCACTTCCCAGTCCATCATCGGCTCTGACCTCCCCACCATCGAGGGGATCTATCGCAGTCGCTGCCTCAAAAAGGCTGCCAACATCATCAAGCACACACACCATCCTGGCCACGCACTCATCTCTCCTCTACCATCGGGTAGAAGGTACAGGAGCCTGAAATTTGTTACAGGTTCAGGAACAGCTTCCTCCCCACAGCCATCAGACTATTAAACTCGCCAACAAACAGACTCTGAACTGTAACAGCCTATTGCTTTATCTGCTTATTTATGTGTATATTGAACTGAACTGTTCTGTATTTTTGCTTACAATATTCTGTTGTGCTGCAGCAAGCAAGAATGTCATTGTCCTATCTGGGACACAACTCTCTTGACTTGACTTGAAACATCCTCTTCTCATCCACTCTATCCAGGCCTTTCACTATTAGGTAAGTTTCAATGAGGTCCCTCCCTCATCCTTTTTAAACTCCAGCGAGCAGAGGCCCAGTGCCGACAAACGCTCATCGTATGTTAGGAGTTGCTGGCTTTAAGGTGCGTACCTGTATTGGGCTGTCCTTGCTTGCCCGGCCTTGCGGACTCAGAGTTGTCCTGAGACTGGACCTCTATCAGGTAGGACCCTTTCACCTCCCTGTCAAAGGACATCTGTGTGAAGATCACCCCCGTTTCAAAGTCGATGCTGAAGTAGTGGTAATCGCCACTGATGTCCTTCACGATCGCGTAATTCACCTGGGATCGGAGGGAATGTAAAGCAAGTGAGGCATCGTTGACACAAATCTGTCCAATTGTTTAGACTTTAGAGATACAGCACGGAAACTAGCCCTTCGGCCCACCGAGCCATTAGATCATAAGAGATAGGAGTAGAATTAGGCCATTCGGCCCATCAAATCGACTCCGCCATTCAATCATGGCAGGTCTATATCTCTCTCTCATAACCCCATTCTCCTGCCTTCTCCACATAACCTCTGACACCCGTACTAATCAAGAATCTATCTATCTCTGCCTTAAATATATCCACTGACTTTGCCTCCACAGCCTTCTGAGTCCAGGCCGACTACGATCACCCGTACACTTGTTCTATCATAGAGTCAGGGAGTCGTACAGTGTGGAAACAGGCCCTTCAGCCCATCTTGCCCACAGAATTTAAGAACTTAACAGAACGGTGTCTCTAGGTGTGTTTACTCCCGTAACTGACCCCTCGGACTGGGTCTCCACAATGGTCGTCGCTGCTAAGAAGAACAGAGACGAGATACGGATTTGTATCAACCCCAAGGACTTAAACACAGCCAGTAAACGACCCCGCTATGGATGTGGATGAGGTTGCTGCGCTGATGGCTGAAGCAACTGTATTCACGGTGCTAGATGCCAAGAGTTCATTCTGGCAGACTTCGCTCGAACATAACTCCTCCAAGTCGAAAACTTTCAGCAATCCATTCGGGCTTTATAAATTTCTTCGTATGCCCTTCGGAATAAGTTCTGCTAGTGAAGTATTTCAACAAGCTATGGAGCAATTGTTTGCAGGCTACCTATGCTCCATCATAGTGGGATCTCCTCATTGCTTGAAAAACGGTTGAAGAGCACAATGCCAATCTGACGAAGGTCTTGGATCGTGCCAAGGCCATCCATCTCAAGCTAAATCCTCAAAAATGCATATTCAGAGTGAATGAGGTAAAATACTTGGGCCATATATTTACCAAGGATCCAGCGAAAACTAGTGCTATCAATGAGCTTCCAGCACCCACAGACGTGCTCAGCCTGCAGAGATTCCTTGGCATGGCTAACTATTTGAGCAAATTAATTCCAGATTTCAGCGAAATATCAGCCCATTGCGCCAACTTACACACAAAGACTCTGCTTGGACTTGGCACCAGCCACAACAGGCCGCATTCGACGCTCTTAAGCAGCAGATGTCCAGTGCTCCTACTCTGGCTTACTTTGATCCTAAACTACCGATTACGCTGACTTGTGACGCCTCACAACACGGGCTGGGCGCGGCATGCCTTCAGAATGATGGCAACGGCAATAAGCCCGTTGCCTATGCCTCAGCACACCATGACTGACACAGAACAACGATATGCCCAGATTGAGAAAGAGCTGTTAGCGTTTTTTTTTCGCCTGCAAGAAATTCAACGATTTTATCTTTGGACGCACGGTCACGATTGAAACTGACCACCAACCTCTGATCAGCATTTTCAACAAACCTATCCACGCCTCTCCAGCGCGCCGACAGCGGGTGTTGCTGCAACTTCAAAAACATGACATCGTCCTGGTCCACAAACGCGGTAAGGACACGCACCTGGCCGACACTCTCTCGCGTGCACCCCGGAAGATCCGCCCTCGCCGGATGATGACTTCATTGTGATGACTGTATCTTTTATTCCCTCGTCCTGTATGGAGGACCTGGTAGCCCACACTGCTGCTGACAGTACCCTACGGTCGCTTGCCTCCGTCATTAAGCGCGGCCGGCAGGCTTCCACACTGTATGTATAAACACTACAACGTTCCGTTACCAGTCCGGCCTTTCTTTGCCGTCCGCGATGAGCTGGTGCTGCAAGACGGCATTATTTAAAAGAGAACACAAGGCCGTGGTTCCTGCTTCGCTTCACAGCCAGTTTAACGCTGCTCATGCAGGGCGCCCAGGCGCTGAAGCTACTGTCTTACGGGCAAGAAGCATGTTTGACTGGCCCTGACATGGCCGAACACATCACCGAAAATGTGGCATCCTGTTCAGTGTGCAACAGCTTGGCACCTCACCAACAAAGGCAACCACTTCTTACACATCCTGCGCCTGCGCTCCCGTGGTCCATAGTGGCAACTGACATATTTGAGTGGCATGGCAAGCAGTCGCTGGTGCGACTGAGGAGACGACTCACGACCACACAGGCGACACCCTGGCGACCATGAGGCGACAGCCTAGTCGCATGTAGTCGCCTAAGAAATCGCCTAAGTGGGACAGGCCCTTTATGCCACTCACTGGAAGCCAACGGGAAAACTGAATGAGATCAAAACCAACAACAATCCAACAAATGAGATATTCTGTGCACGAAAGGACTGCAGATGCCGGTTCAATAGAAGGTTAACACAAAGTGCTGGAGAAGCTCAGCGGGACAGGCAGCATCTCTGGAGAGAAGGAATGGGCGGCGTTTCGGATTGAGACCCTTCTTCAGACTGATATCAGGGGAGGGGGCCAGACGAGGATAGAATGTAGTCAGAGACAGTAAGACTGGTGGGAAGGGGGAGGGGATGGAGAGAGAGGGAAAGCAAGGGCTATTTGAAGTTAGAGAAGTCAATGTTCATAAAATCAGATATTCTACCAGTTTAAGAATTCCTACCATTTATACCATTTATACTTTAGAGATACAGCACGGAAGCAGGCCCTTCCACCCCGACCAGAGCCACCCCGACCAAGGGATGGTGGGATACCAAGTAACATCAGCAAATTTGCAGATGACACAAAGCTGGTGGCAGTGTGAACTGTGAGGAGGATGCTATGAGGATGCAGGGTGACTTGGGCAGGTTGGGGGAGTGGGCAGATGCATGGCAGATGCAGTTTAATGTGGATAAATGTGCGGTTATCCACTTTGGTAGCAAAAACTGGAAAGCGGATTACTATCTAAATGGCGTCAAGTTGCGAAAAGGGGAAGTACAACGGGATCTGGGGGTCCTTGTACATCAGTCTATGAAAGTAAGCATGCAGGTACAGCAGGCAGTGAAGAAAGCGAATGGCATGTTGGCCTTTATAACAAGAGGAATCGAATATAGGAGCAAAGAGGTCCTTCTGCAGTTGTACAGAGCCCCAGTGAGACCACACCTGGAGTATTGTGTGCAGTTTTGGTCCCCTAATTTGAGGAAGGACATTCTTGCTATTGAGGGAGTGCAGCGTAGGTTTACAAGGTTAATTCCCGGGATGGCGGGACTGTCATATGCTGAGAGAATGGAGTAGCTGGGCTTGTACACTCTGGAGTTTAGAAGGATGAGAGGAATTCTCATTGAAACATATAAGATTGTTAAGGGCTTGGACACACTAGAGACAGGAAACATGTTCCCGATGTTGGGGGAGTCCAGAACCAGGGGCCACAGTTTAAGAATAACGAGTAAGCCATTTAGAACGGAGACGAGGAAACACTTTTTCACACAGAGAGTTGTGCGTCTGTAGAATTCTCTGCCTCAGAGGGCGGTGGAGGTCAGTTCTCTGGATACTTTCAAGAGCGAGCTAGATAGAGATCTTAGAGATAGCGGAGTCAGGGGATATGGGGAGAAGGCAGGAACGGCGTACTGATTGGGGATGATAAGCCATGATCACATTGAATGGCGGTGCTGGCTCGAAGGGCCGAATGGCCAACTCCTGCACCTATTGTCTATTGTCACCAAGAAAAGGAAATGTTCACTTTCTGGACTGAAATCACACCCTGAATCTGGAGGTGAAGATACATGTTGCATCGACCTCATTACTGCCAAATCATGGGCTCTGATTTCTCTGTCAATTCCACAAATTAACACCAAGTAAAATAGAGGAAATGGTTACAATTACTTCAACATGTAACATAAACTATGCAATATAAAATCGATTGACATTAGACTTTAGAGATACAGCACGGAAACAGGCCCTTCGGCCCACCACACCAGCGATCACCGCGCCCGGAGAAAAAAACCCACGCAGGTCACGGGGAGAACGTACAAACTCCGTGCAGACAGCACCCGTAGTCGGGATCAAACCCGGGCCTCCGGCGCTGTGAGGCAGCGACTCTCCCGCCGCGCCGCCGTGCCGCCCTACCGCGTTCACGTTTGCTACACGCGCGCCGTACAACCTCTCACCTTTCCATGTCGGCCAGAATCCAGATCGGTCGCTGAGACCTGCACGACCGACATGCCCACTGCCGCCCCTTCCGGCACCGTGGCCTCATAGGTAGATGAGGTGAAGAAGGGGACGTTGTCATTCACATCTGAAAAATGATCAATGATACTAATGAGTCTTAGTTGCACATCACTAGCTTCAGTTTAGTTTATTCTCACGTGTAACGAGGTACAGTGAAAAGCTCTTGTTGCGTGCCATCCAGCGAAAAGAATGGACATGATGACAATCGAGCCGTCCACAGTGTGTAGATACAGGATAATGTTTAGTGAAAGGTAAAGTTCAATTAAAGATAGTCTGAGGTGGATGGTGGTTCAGGACTGCTCTCTCAGTTGTTGATCGAGTGGTTCAGTTGCCTGATAACAGCTCTCCCTCCGCCCCTCCCCCCCCTTGCACTCAGTTCCCCCCCTCCCCCTTTGTTTTCGCCAGGCCCCCCTTTGTTCTCGGCGGCCCCATATACGTGGAGGAGCCGCCCGATAGGCCGGGCATGCTCGCCCGCTGCGGTCTCTGGTGGGACCGGGAACCCGCCCAATAGGCCTGTCAGTCGGCATATTTCGTGTTTGTTTTCTAGGTCTGCACAAAAACTTGAGTGTCTTCAAGGTACAACAGAAGTCTTTATTACATTACTCGATGCTGGCAGCAAGACAACTCAAAATGGCTGCCCACTCAGAATCTGACTGCACACTCACAGACCTGATAAACTATATACAAACATCTCCCAAACGTCCTGTGCAGCGCCACCTGCTGCACGGGAGGAGCAACGGGTCCTCCCACCCCACACAGTCCACCAAACATCACAGCATGACCGGGGGGGGGGGGGGAGCTGGTGAACCGGGGTAATGCCTTCTGTGCCTTCAAGGTCGCAGAGTCATGGAGTGATACAGTGTGGAAACAGGCCCTTCGGCCCAACTCGCCCACACTGGCCAACAATGTCCCAGCTACAAAGTCAAATTTATTCGTCACATGCACCAGTGAAGGTGCAGTGAAATGAATTTGCCAGCAGCGACACAGTTAAAAAAAAGAACACACAATACACAATAGAATTTAACACAAACATCCACCCTCGTTCTTCACGGTGGCAGCCAGTCCTCCTCCTTTGTTCATCCGTGGTTGGGGCCATAAACCCTCCGTAGTCGTCGCTATGGACGGCCCGATGTACAGGATGATCGAAACTCCGACGGCGGGACGGTCGAACACACTCCGTGGCTAAGAGTGCTCGAATTGGCACTTTCCTACCGGAGACCGCGGCTTCAGGATGCTATAGGCTGCAGGCCGGCGGTCGGAGCTCTTCTCTGGCGAACCCCGGCAAGGGTTCCCAGTCTCCGGATGGTAAGTCCACGCCACGCCCGCGGCTAGAAGCTCCGCAGACCACAGCCCCACGATACCAAAGTCACCAGGCCAACGCTCGGACCCCCGGCAAGGAATGGAATAGTCCACGGCGATGGAATAGTCCACAGCGCGCCCGCTGCTGAAGCTCTGGGCCCCGACTCCAGGAAAGGCCGCTCCAATCCAAGCTGTTAGGCCCCGAGGGGGGCAGGCGGAGAAGTGACATGGAAAAGCTCGCCTGCCCGCTGAGGAAGTGACCAAAGAATGGTTTCTTCCTTTCCCCCCCCCCCAACATCCCCCACACAACACACACGTGGACACACTAAAAAAAGGCCCACCTGCCTGCGTTTGGTCCATAACCCTCCAATCCTGTCCTATCCATGTACCTGTCCAACCATTTCTTAAACTTTGGGATAGTGCCAGCCTCAACTGCCTCCTCTGGCAGCTCGTTCCATTTCACCCACCACCCTCTGTGTGAAAAAGTTACCCCTCGGATTCCTATTAAATCTTTTCCCCCTTCACCTTAAACCTGAGCCCTCTGGTCCTCGATTCCCCTACTCTGGGTAAAAGAGACCGGGTGCATCTAACCGATCTATTCCTCGGGACACAAAGGAGGAGAGGAGAGGGGCGTCGGTTGGCGGGAACTGCTCCAGTACATCGAGCGCGCGGGCAGACCGGACTTGGGACTTAGGCTAATGGCGGCAAAACACGGCGGCGCCCGCGTGTGTGATAAATGCGAAGAAAATTTCACTGCGCAGTTGCATAGGTGACAAATAAAGCACCCACTGAACTACTGACTGACTATGGAACAACTGAAACATACCTGTCACATTGATGTGGACGGTGGTGAATGAAGCCAGGGGGACTGCAGCCACATTCTGAGCCCTGACGCGAAGTGTATAAAACTTGGTCCCTTCGAAGTCCAACGGTTCTGCTACCAAAATGGAGGCAGATCCGTTTTCTCGGTTGGGTTTCAGGTAGAATCGGACCGGCATATTTGTTTCGGGAACCTGCCCCTCTTCCAGATTGTACGTGACTCTGGGATCGCCGAGCGGAGATGTCGCCTTGATGGTCTACGGCGGTTAAAAAGGTAGAGCGTTAACGTTTCACCCTGATCAAGTCCGTTTACAAAAGGAAAAATAAGACTTACCTTCCTTACTAACTAAACATACGTACGTCTAAGGTTGGAGATAGAAACAAAAGAACTGCAGATGCTGGTTAACAAAAAAAAACGAATAAATAAAGTGTGGTTCGGTTTCCTCCCACATTCCAATGATGCGCAGGTTTGGGTGGCACGGTGGCGCAGTGGTGGAGTTGCGGCCTTGCATTGCCAGAAACCCGGCTTCGATCCTAACTACGGGTGCTGTCTGTATGAGGTTTACATGTTCTCCCTGTAATCGAGTGGGTTTTCTCCGGGTGCTCCGGTTTCCTCCCACATTCCAAAGACGCACAGGTTTGTAGGTCAACTGGCTTCGGTAAAGATCGTAAATCGTTCCTAGTGTGTAGGATGGTGCTAATGTATGTGTGTAGGTGATTGTTGGTCAGCGCGGACTCGGTGGGCCGAAGGGCCTGTTTCCATGCTGTGTCTCTGAACTAAATTAAATTAAACTAAAGTGCTGGAGTAACTCAGTGGATCAGGCAGCATCTCTGGAGAACATGGATCGGTGACGTTTTGGGTCGGGACCCGATTGTAGGAGGGGTGAGAAAGCTGGATGAGGGGAGGGGCAGGACATGGCTGAGCAGGTAATAGGTTGAAAGAGGTGAGGGGTTTCTTGACAGGCACATGGTGGACAGCTAAGGTCAATAGTTTTGAGTATTGAAAAGCATTTTGTACATTATATCTATTTTCTCACCATCTGATAGGATCATGAGAGGTCAGACTTTATTTCTTATATTGTGTTGGAATATGAAAAGCTTTCTCCGAGTTTTAACTGGTGCTGGGAACTACGTTTATGTACATAAGTGATAGGAGAAGATTTAGGCCACTCGGCCCATCGAGTCTACCCCGCCATTCAATCATGGCTGTTCTATCTCTTGCTCATAATCCCATTTTCCTGCCTTCTCCCCATAACCCTTGACACCCGTTCTAAGGCAGGAACGGGGGACTGATTGGGGATGATCAGCCATGATCACATTGAATGGCGGTGCTGGCTCAACGGGCCGAATGGCCGACTCCTGCACCCATTGTCTCTAATCAAGAATTTGTCCATCTCAGTCTTAAAAATATCCACTGTCTTGGCCTCCACAGCCCTCTGTGGCGATGAGTTCCACAGATTAACTGCCCTCTGACTGAAGGAGTTCCTCCCCACCTCCTATCTAAAAGAGCGCCCTTTAATTCTGAGGCTATGACCTCTGGTCCTAGACTCTCCCACCAGTCCTTTCCACATCCACTCTATCTATGCCTTTCATTATTCCGTTAAGTAAATCAAGATATCTTTGAAAGATGGAACAGCCGGCTTCTCGTCCTTATGTTCTCCTGCCGCTCTTGTCTTCTCATCTTCCAGTTCTCTGGGGCAAAAAGTCTAATCTGCCTAGTTTGCAACTTAACATGCAGGTAACTGGACTGGCACGGTGGCTCGGTGGTAGAGTTGTCGCATTACCGCACCGGTGACCCGGGTTCGTACGGAGTTTGTACGTTCTCCCCGTGACCTGCGTGGCTTTTGTCTCAGATTCCAAAGACGTACAGGTTTGTAGGTTAATTGGCTTGGTGTAAATGTAAAATTGTCCCCGGTGCGTGTGGGATAGTGTTAGCGTGCGGGGATCGCTGGTCCGTGTGGACTCGGTGTTTCCACGCTGTATCTCTAAACAAAACTAAACTAAACTGTCACAATGTTTAGCAGGTACAATCACAGCATTTATAAACTATTTGGGCTGTACATGAATAAGAAAAGTTTAGAGGGTTATGGGCCAAAAGCAGGTGGGACAAGTGTAGATGGGGCTAACTCAACGGGTCAGGCCGCATCTCTGGAGAAAAGGAAAAGGTGACTTTTCGGATCGAGACCCTGGTTCAGACGGGACATAAAGTTAATAGACAATAGACAATAGGTGCGGGAGTAGGCCATTCGGCCATTCGAGCCAGCACCGCCATTCAATGTGATCATGGCTGATCATCCCCAATCAGCACCCTGTTCCTGCCTTCTCCCCATATCCCCTGATTCCGCTATCTTTAAGGGCCCTACCTAGCTCTCTCTTGAAAGTATCCAGAGAACCGGCCTCCACCCCCCTCTAAAACAGAGAATTCCACAGGTCATAAGTGATAGTAGCAGGATTAGGCCATTCGGCCCATCAAGTCTACTCCCCCATTCAATCATGGCTGATCGATCTCTCCCTCCTAACCCCATTCTCCAGCCTTCTCCCCACAACCCCTGACACCCATACTAATCAAGAATCTCTGCCATAAAAATATCCATTGACTTGCCTCCACAGCCTTCTGTGGCAATGATTTCCACAGATGCACCACCTTCTGACGACAGCAATTCCTCCTCGTTCACTGTCGAGTCTTGCAAATGTCGAACAACGAGATGGGCAAAAGTGAGTGTGGACTCAGCTGCCAGCCAACACAATTTGTGCCACAGGGGAAGCACAGAAGAACAGGCAATCAGAGAAAAGTGCGAAGTCCCATTTGTTTTAATTAGGCTAACAGGCCTTCGATGACACATATAAGCCCTGACTGTGACAGCTTCATGTTCACAGTGAAAATTTACAACCATTGTAAAACAAACATGGGAAATATTGAGAGCCAATCAGCATTTTAACATGTGCTGGGAGGAACTGCAGATGCTGGTTGACACGCGAAGATAGACACAAAATCCCGGAGTAACTCAGCGGGACAGGCAGCATCTCTGGAGGGAAGGAACGGGTGACGTTTCGGGTCGAGACCCTTTTTCGGACTGAGAGTCAAAGGAGAGGGAGTCTCGCGATATGGAGGGGTAAGGTGTGAAAACGACAGATCAAAAGCAGACGATATTCAAGGAAATGTAGAATGGTTCATAGTTGGCTGAGGGGAGGGTGACAAGGATGCAGGTCAGTGAAACTAGTCGGAGAACTGGGAAGGGGGGGGGGGGGAAACGGAGAGAGAGGCGATGCAAGGGTTACTTGAAGGTTAGAGAAGTTAATATTCGTACCGCTGGGGTGTAAGCTGCCCAAGCGAAATATGAGGTGCTTGCTGTTCCTCCAATCTGCGCTGGGCCTCACTCTGACAATGGAGGAGGCACTGGACAGAAAGGTCAGTGTGGGAATGGGAGGGGGAGTTAAAGTGTTTAGCAACCGGGAGATCGCGTAGGCCTCACCATTTTTAACATGATCATTTTGTAATGGGTTAATAAATATTCTGTTCACTATTCCCCCATTCTCCCCATCACTTTTGGGAATTTCTATCATGCACTCTGACCTTTCTATATGCCATGAAAGACTCATTTAAAATGCAGCCATGATATTGTCTAATTAGACTCACAATGCACCCAAAGCGCCTCATTAGCTTTAACAAGGAATATTTCAGATGTTTAAAAACTAATTTTATGCAGATTAATGAGCCTGCGCTCGCTCGCATAATTAATGGATCATTAAGAAAATATTGCAATTGTGATTTTAGAACGAACTTTCAAATTACTATTTAGTAAAATACACTTTGTACAAGGTGATCCCTCAAAGGATGTAATTCCGAGAATAATGGCGTCAAATCTCTTGAAGCATAAATATTCCATTACCTGACTTAGTAAATAAGGAGGAGGAGGAAATGTTTAGAATTGCGTATTCCCCAATGAAAACATCCCGCAGAGTCGAGAAGGAAACGTGATTTCCAAAAGCTCAGAGATATTGGCGATCCAGGGTCCAGAGGAAAGATCAGCTATATCCAGGAACTTGATTAGTAATGAAGTTAGGGGTTATGGGGAGAAGGCAGGAGATTAGGGTTAAGGAACGGAAGATAGATCAGCCATGATTGAATGGCGGTGTAGACTTGATGGGCCGAATGGCCTAATTCTGCTCCGATCACTTATGAACCGCTCCTATCACTTATGAACTTAAGATCTTTCAATCAATTGCTGTCTTAGTATTGTGGAGTATTGTGTGCAGTTTTGGTCCCCTAATTTGAGGAAGGACATTCTTGCTCTTGAGGGAGTGCAGCGTAGGTTTGCAAGGTTAATTCCCGGGATGGCTGGGACTGTCATATGCTGAGAGAATGGAGCGGCTGGGCTTGTATAGATTCGGTAAAGATTGTAAATTGGGGCTAGTGTGTAGGATAGTGCCAGTGTATGGGGATCGCTGGTCGGCGTGGACTCGATGGGCCAAAGGGCCTGTTACAGCATTGTATCTCTAAGCTAAATAAAACTCTAAATAAGGTATATAATTGAATTTCTGGGCACTAATCCCAAAACAGTATTTCTAAACTAAACTAAACATGAAGGTAGACAAAAATGCTGGAGTAACTCAGCAGGTGAGGCAGCATCTAGGGAGAGAGGAATAGGCAACGTTTCGTGTCAAGACCCTTCTTCAGACTGATGTCAGGGGAGTGGGCTTGTCAGAGATAGAATGTAGTCGGAGACAGTAAGACTGCTGGGAGACTAGGGAGCGAAAGGCTATTCCTTCGCTCGAAAGAAACTGCCTCACCCGCTGATTTACTCCAGCATTTTTCTCTACCTTTGATTTTTCCAGCATCTGCAGTTCTTTCTTAAACTAAACATGAAATAAGTTATATAATTGAATGTCTAGGCACCAACTCCAAAAAAAAGAACAAAGAATTTCTTGCCAAGAGGAGAAATTTCCAATATGTGAATTTATTAATAATTGCATGAAAAGGCTTCCAGTGCTGTCAGCATTAGTTATGTCGGTTCCACAGGTATTTAGGTAAATAACTCCCAAACCCACTACTGACCAAAGATACACTAAGATGTTTACGAAAGAACTGCAGATGCTGGAAAATCAAAGGTAGACAAACATGCTGGAGAAACTCAGCGGGTGAGGCAGCATCTATGGAGCAAAGAATTTAAGAGAGTTGGATAGAGCTCTAGGGGCTAGTGGAGTCAAGGGATATGGGGAGGAGGCAGGCACGGGTTATTGATAGCGGACGATCAGCCATGATCACAATGAATGGCGGTGCTGGCTCGAAGGGCCGAATGGCCTCCTCCTGCACCTATTTTCTATGTCTATGTCTGTGTCAAAGGAAATAGGCAACTGAAGAAAGGTTTCGACCCGAAACGTTGCCTATTTCCTTCGCTCCATAGACGCTGCCTCACCCGCTGAGTTTTCCAGCATTTTTGTCTACCTCCGCTCTAAGATCTTTGATACTGACTGCGTGAGGTGGTACAAACTGGAAATAACACCCCCCCCCCACCCCCCCCCCCCCCCCCCCCCCCCCCCCCCCCACCCCCCCCCATTGAGATGAAAGGAAATGAACGCCCGGGAGAAATGTAAAACAGGCTGTCAGTTTGTTATTAGACATCAACATCACTCCAAATGAAAGAGAAAAAAAAATGAAAATGCATTAATGCAAATGGCTCTGCAATCAGGATTATATCACTTGGGATTTTAAATAGCTTCCCGTTCTTGCACTTACATTCGGGCATGAACCTGCAGTTTTTCTGCCCCTCATATGTATTCGGGGAATATGATCGTTTATTTATGTGGTTTAATGATTGAAGTACTCATCTGCTTTTTTTTTTTAATAGCTGTGGGGTGCTGTTCAAATTTATACATTAGACATTTTTAAAATTGTATTGTTTTCCCACTGTGCTACATTATTTGACTCCGTGGATTTAATGTACTTCATGAACTTTATTTTCCAAACTGAATAAAATGTGAAACCTAGTTATTTTTTTCAAATAACTCAGTGGGAGGAATATTCCGCACATCTTCCTCACTTTGCTATCAAGTGTCTCCTGCTGGAGAATGCACGGAGGAAATTGGACGGGGATAAGATTAGATTGGATTTGGGACTTCCCATCGAGCCTGCTGACAATTAGTCTCTTGACTCAGAGATGGAGAATAAATGCTGGCAAGAGATGCCGCAGGGCGAGGAGAGAGAGTGCTGGTAGCACCAGGGAAACTATATGTGTAGGAAGGAACTGCAGGTGCTGGTTTACACCGGAGATGGACACAAAAAGCTGGAGGAACTCAGCGGGACAGGCAGCATTTCTGGAGAGAAGGAATGGGTGATGTTTTGGGCCGAGACCCTTCTTCAGATTTGACCCTACATTCAGCCTTTATTCAAGCCAAGTCAAGTCACTTTTATTTCTATAGCACATTTAAAAAACAACTCTCGTTGGCCAAAGTGCTTTACATTGGTATAAGAATAGTATGACAAACAACAGTGGTTCATAGATTAAATACAAACATCACTGCACACATATAGCCCTCGCTCAGAGGGCGTCCAGAAAGGCTTGGGAGTAGAGATGAGTTTTAAGTCTCGACTTAAAGGAGTCGATGGAGGGGGCAGTTCTGATGGGAAGAGGGACGCTGTTCCACAGTCTAGGAGCTGCAACCGCAAAGGCGCGGTCGGTCGCCCCTGAGCTTATGCCTAGACCGCGGGATGTTCAGCAACCCCACGTCGGCCGATCTGAGGGACCTGGAGGTGGGGTGGTGGGTGAGCAGACTTTTTATGTAGGTTAGGGCAAGCCCATTGAGGGCTTTGTAGACATGAAGGAGGATCTTGAAATGTATTCGGAACCGCACAGGGAGCCAGTGGAGAGAGGCCAGGATCGGGGCGATGTGGTCCCTTTTTCGGGTGCCCGTCAGGAGTCTCGCTGCGGCGTTTTGGACCAGTTGCAGGCGGGACAGGGAAGATTGGCTGATGCCAGTGTAGAGGGAGTTGCAGTAATCTAGGCGGGCTAGAAGAAGGGTCTTGACCCGAATGTTACCCTTGTGATTGAGGCAGTGCAGCGTAGGTTCACGAGATCGATCCCTGGGATGGCGGGACTGTCATATGAGGAAAGATTGAAAAGACTAGGCTTGTATTCACTGGAGTTTAGAAGGATGGGGGGAGGAATCTTATAGAAACATATAAAATTATAAAAGGACTGGACAAGCTAGATGCAGGAAAAATGTTCCCAATGTTGGGCGAGTCCAGAACCAGGGGCCACAGTCTTAGAATAAAGGGGAGGCCATTTAAGACTGAGGTGAGAAAAAACTTTTTCACCCAGAGAGTTGTGAATTTGTGGAATTCCCTGCCACAGAGGGCAGTGGAGGCCAAGTCACTGGATGGATTTAAGAGAGAGTTAGATAGAGCTCTAGGGGCTAGTGGAGTCAAGGGATATGGGGAGAAGACACTCACAGTTTTTTGATTGGGGACGATTAGCCATGATCACAATGAATGGCGGTGCTGGCTCGAAGGGCCGAATGGCCTCCGCCTACACCTAGTTTCTATGTTTCCATTCCTTCTATCCAGAGATGCTGCCTGTGCCGCTGAGTTACTCCACCATTTTGTGTCCATTACCAGGGAAACAAGACGGGTTGCACGGTGGCGCAGCGGTAGAGTTGCTGCCTCACAGCGCCAGAGACCCAGGTTCAATCCTGACCACGGGCGCTGTCTGTATGGAGTTTGTACGTTCTCCCCGTGACCTGCGTGGGTTTTCTCCGGGATCTTTGGTTTCCTCCCGCACGCCAAAGGCGTACAGGTTTGTAGGTTAATTAGCTTGGTATAATTGTAAAGTGTCCCTAGTGTGTGTAGGGTAGTGTTAGTGTGCGGGGATCTCTGGTCGGCGCGAACTCGGTGGGCAGAAGGGCCTGTTTCCACGCTGTATCTCTAAACCAATCGAAACTAAACCATGCCACCTTCAAATAAAATTGTGTTTTGTAGTCCATTTCCTCTAGGTTCAAGACTGCGTATGATTTTACAATCCATCGCATCAAGGCAGACAAAAACCACTTGCAAAATGGAGATAGCGTCATAGACACATGCAGCCTGGAAACAGGCCCTTCTTGCCAACACCGACCAACATGTCCCATCTCCAGCAAGTCTGAAGAAGGGTTCCGACCCAAAACGTCACCTGTTCCTTTTTCTCCAGCGATGCTGCCTGACCCGCTGAGTTACTCCAGCACTTTGTGTCACTCTTTGGTGTAAACCAGCAGCTGCAGTTCTTGTCTCAGAAGCTGCTATTTCACAGTCCACCACCAGAGGGTGCGCTATCACAGTGTGGGCCAAGTCTGATTTCCATTCACTCCATTTTGCTCACAATTTAAACACTTATTTTGGTTGGAGATGTCAGGAATTAGCCAAAATAAACACCAAAGAGCGAACAGTCTTTTGGAAAGGTTGATACTGCAGTCCACCCTTACAACGGAAACTGTGCACAACAGAATGGAGCGGCTGGGCTCGTACACTCTGGAGTTTAGAAGGATGAGAGGGGATCTCATTGAAACATATAAGATTGTTAAGGGTTTGGACACGCGAGAGGCGGGAAACATGTTCCCGATGTTGGGGGAGTCCAGAACCAGGGGCCACAGTTTAAGAATAAGGGTAAGCCATTTAGAACGGAGATGAGGAAACAGTTTTTCACCCAGAGAGTTGCGAGTCTGTGGAATTCTCTGCCTCAGAGGGCGGTGGAGGCCGGTTCTCTGGATACTTTCAAGAGAGAGCTAGATAGCGATCTTAAAGATAGCGGAGTCAGGGGATATGGGGAGAAGGCAGGAACGGGGTACTGATTGGGGATGATCAACCATGATCACATTGAATGGCGGTGCTGGCTCGAAGGGCCGAATGGCCGCCTCCTGCACCTATTGTCTATTGTCTATTGTACCTCAGTACACATGGCACACTCGGGCATGTTTCCGCACTGAATCATTAAAGTAAAACTATACTGAACTAAATTTATAGAAAGGAACTGCAGATGCCGTTTTACACCAAAGATAGACACAAAATGCTGGAGTAACTCAGCAGGACAGGCAGAATCTCTGGAGAGAATGAATGAGAGAATGAGGGAGAGGCTCCTTCTATTCAGAGATGCTGCCTGTCCCGCTGAGTTACTCCAGCATTTTGTTCATAGGTTCATTAGTTCATAAGTGATAGGTGCGGAATTAGGCCATTCGGCCCATCAAGTCTACTCCGTCATTCAATCATGGCTGATCTATGTCTCCCTCCTAACCCCATTCTCCTGCCTTTTCTCCCATAACGCCTGACATCCATACAATAGACAATAGACACTGGTTGGTGTGGACTCGGTGGGACGAAGGCTGTCTCTCTAAAACTAAACTAACCTGGACTTGGACCGAAACGTGGAACAGGGTATAAGAAACAACAGGACCCAAACACTGAGATTTGTACAGAGGTCCATCATCAACTTGATTTGTACTTGTGTCAGGGGTTAGACAGTAGACAATAGGTGCGGGAGGAGGCCATTTGGCCCTTCGAACCAGCCCCTCCATTCACTGTGATCATGGCTGATCGTCCACAATCAGTACCTGGTTCCTGCCTTCTCCCCATATCCTATTATCTTCAAGAGCTCTATCTAACTCTCTCCTGAAAGCATCCAGAGAATTGTCCTCCGAGGCAGAGAATTCCACAGATTCACAACTCTCTGGGTGAAAAAGTTTTTCCGTCATCTCCGTTCTCTGGATGCTTTTAAGAGAGAGCTAGATAGGGCTCTTAAAAAATAGCGGAGTCAGGGGATATGGGGAGAAGGCAGGAACGGGATACTGATTGGTGAAGATCAGCCATGATCACATTGAATGGCGGTGCTGGCTCGAAGGGTCGAATGGCCTACTCCTGCACCTATTGTCTATTGTTTATTGTCCGTTCTAAATGGCCTACCCCTTATTGTTTATAAGGCCCCTGGTTCTGGACTCCCCCCAACATTGGGAACATGTTTCCTGCCTTGTACTAATCAAGATTTTGCATGTCTGAAGAAGGGTTTCGGTCTGAAACGTTGCCTATTTCTTTCGCCCCATGGATGCTGCTGCACCCGCTGAGTTAATCCAGCATTTTTGTCTAACTTGTACTAATCAAGAATCTATCTATCCCTGCCTTAAAAAAAAAAAATCAATTGACTTGGTCTCCACAACCTTCTGCGGCAGCGAATTCCCACTGATTCACCACCACCCTCTGTCGAAGAACGTTTGTGTCTCTACCTTGAACTAAGTTTGACATGAACTACGTACCACAATCCTCAAGTCTCGGGTGGTGTTCTCTGGGATTGTTATCCGATATTGATCTTGCTCCCACTGCGGCGGCTGGTTGTGTATATTGGTGATAATAACCATCAGTTCCACAACGCTGCTTCGATTACCTCCGTCTGTCGCTATAATTTGACGACCGATGCGTGAGACCTAGAACACAAAGACACGCCGAAATGGGAAATGTTCCCGTCAATATGAAGGGATTTTATCTGGCACGGGAAATGTACCCAGGTCCTCAAACAAGCCAATATCCATATAAAATTATAATATAAAATTATAGATATCTAAATAGATAATAGACAGGCCCGAAGGCATCTTTAGGCGAACAGGAATGGCTGTAAAATCATTGACTATACACAATGTCATTGGTTCTCGGCATGCCATTAGCCGCAGTAACATTAGCAAAATGCATTCAAAAATATTAAATGGACTTCCATTCATCTCCAAATTCTAGATGTAATGAAAATAAAATAGATAATTATGATGATAATGTATTTTGAAAAATAAATGATTTTTATCTTTATTATTCCAAAGAGACTGAAAAGTAACCGTGTTGTTTTGTTTTTAAAGAGATACAAGTTACAAGGCGGCACGGAGACGCAGCGGTAGAGTTGCTGCCTCACAGCGTCAGAGATCTAGGTTCGATCCTGACTACGGGTGCTGTCTGTACGGAGTTTGTACGTTCTCTCTGTGACCTGCGGGGGTTTTCTCCGGGTGCTCCAGTTCCCCCCCCCCACACTCCAAAGACGTGCGAGTTTGTAGGTTTACTGGCTTCTGGAGAAATTGTCCTTGGTGTGTCGGATAGAACTAGTGCACGGGTGATCGCTGGTCGGCATGGACTCGATGGGCCAAAGGGCCTGTTTCCGCGCTGTATCTCTAAAACTAGTCAATGTTGAGCTGAGTTACTCCATCCAGCATTGAGTTGAGTTACTCCAGCATTTTGTGTCTATCTTCGGTATAAAGCAGCAGCTGCAGTTCCTTCCTACACAATATGTTAGACGGGCAGGACTTTTAAGATGTCCAATCCAATTTTGCAACTAATGCTACAGTTCGAATTCTCTTATTTTAGTTTAGTTCAATTTATTATTGTCATGTGTACTGTAATTGAAGAACTGCACATTGCAAGGGCCAGGAAGCGAGCGGGCAAGATCATCTCTGACCCCTCTCACCCTGGCCACAAACTCTTTGAATCACTTCCCTCTGGAAGGCGACTCCGGACTGTCAAAGCTGCCACAGCCAGACATAAAAACAGCTTTTATCCACGAGTAGTTGCTCTACTCAACAGCCAAAAATCTGTAGCCCCCCTTTGATCTGGTATTTTGTTGGATTCACATGCTTGATCAATGGTGTTTTATCATTAATGTCTTATTATTATTAATGTTTAGTGTTTTGTGAGTCCTTCGTAACTGTCACTGTATGTCGTGTTGTTACTTGTGGGCGGAGCACCAAGGCAAACTCCTTGTATGTGAATAGTTGGCCAATAAACGTATTTACTTACTTAATACAGTGAAAAGCCTTTGTGTAGGAAAGAACTGCAGATGCTGGTTTAAATGGAAGGTAGACACAACATGCTGGAGTAACTCAGCGGGACAGGCAGCATCTCTGACCCTTCTACAGACTGAGAGTCAGGGGAGAGGGAGTCTTGACATATGGAAGTTTAAGGTGTGAAACCGACAGGTCAAAGCGGATGTGGGTAAGTAAATGTAGAATGATTCATTGTTAGCTGGAGGTAGACAAAAATGCTGGTGAGACTCAGCGGGTGAGGCAGCATCTATGGAGCGAAGGAAATAGGCAACGTTTCGGGTCTCGACCCGAAACGTTGCCTATTTCCTTCGCTCCATAGATGCTGCCTCACCCGCTGAGTTTCTCCAGCATTTTTGTCTACCTTCCATTTTCCAGCATCTGCAGTTCCTTCTCAAACATTGTTAGCTGCAGGTGAGAATGAGGCAAACAGTCTGTAATATTTAATCAGGAGGACAGCTAAACTAGTCGGAGTGGGGGATGGACATTCAGAGGGAAAGCAAGGGTTACTTGAAGTTAGAGAAATCGATATTCAAACGCAAATTGGAGGAACAGCACCTCATATTTCGCCTGGGCAGCTTACAGCCCAGTGGCATGAATATTGATTTCTCCAACTTCAAGTAACCCTTGCATCCCCCCTCTCTCTCCCCAGCCCTCCAGCACCCAAGTCGTGCCAGGTTCAAAGTGGTCTTGTTGAGTCTCATTGTCTGTGACTCGTTTTCACCTTGGCCACAGCTAACAAAGGCCCGTTTCCTTGATCAGCGTCACTTTTTTGCATATCTTTCATTCAACTGTTCGACATCTCTCTACATCAGCGTCTATATCTCTTGTTTTGTACTCACTGGAGTTTAGAAGGATGAGCGGGATTCTTACAGAAACATAAAATTATAAAAGGACTGGACAAGCTAGATGCAGGAAAAATGTTGGGCGAGTCCAGAACCAGGGGCCACAGTCTTAGAATAAAGGGGAGGTCATTTAAGACGGAGGTGAGAAAACACGTTTTCACCCAGAGAGTTGTGAATTTATGGAATTCCCTGCCACAGAGGGGAGTGGAGGCCAAGTCACTGGATGGATTCAAGAGAGTTAGATAGAGCTCTAGGGGCTAGTGGAGTCAAGGGATATGGGGAGAAGGCAGGCACGGGTTATTGACAGGGGACGATCAGCCATGATCACAATGAATGGCGGTGCTGGCCCGAAGGACCGAATGGCCTCCTGCACCTATTTTCTATGTTTCGATGTTTCCTTTCCCCCTCCCCCCTCACCTCAGTCTGAAGAAGGGTCTGGACCTGAAACAACGCCTTTTCCTTTTTTCTCCACAGATGCTGACTGACCCACTGAGTTACTCCAGCTTTTTTGTGGCTATCTTCAATATTCATGAAGCTGAAGCTGCCCAAGTGAAATATGAGATGCCATTCGACCAGATGGACTCTCTTGGGCTTCAATGCTACACGCTCTCTCTCACCTGGGAGATGGGGTGGTTGACGTAGATCCAGCCGGTGCTGGAGCTGATCTGGAAGTACTCCGGTTGCTGCCGTGACATGGAGTAGGTGATGACCGCATTGCTCCCGTGGTCATCATCGTGGGCCGCTGCCCGCAGGAAGCTGTTGCCGACCGGCGTGTCCTCCCGCAGGTAGTCTAAGAACAGAAGGACGCAGAGTCATCCGACTCATTCACAAGTTCACGTTATAGGAGTAGAACTAGGCCATTCGTCCCATCGTGCCTACTCCGCCCCATTCAATCATGGCTGATCTCTGCCTCCTAATCCCATTTTCCTGCCTCCCCCCCCCCCATAACCCTTGACACCCATTCTAATCAAGAATTTGTCCATCTCTGCCTTAAAAATATCCACTGACTTGGCCTCCACAGCCCTCTGTGGCAATGAGTTCCACAGATGAACTACCCTCTGATTAAAGAAGTTCCTCCCCACCTCCTTTCTAAAAGAGCGCCCTTTAATTCTGAGGCTGTGACCTCTGGTCCTAGACTCTCCCACCAGTGCAAACATCCTTTCCACATCCACTCTATCTATGCCATTCGTTATTCTGTAATTTTCAATGAGGTCCCCCCTCAACCTTCTAAACTCCAGCGAGTAGAGCAGGACCCAGTGACGTCAATCTCATCAACGCTAACAACCACTCATTCCTGGGATTCATTCTTGTAAACCTCCTCTGGACCCTCTCCACAGCCAGCACATCCTTCCTCAGATATGGGGCCCAAATTTGCTCAAGGTTCTCCAAATGCGGCCTGACCAGCGCCTCAGCATTGCATCTCTGTTTTTGTATTCCAGGCCTCTTGATATACAGTAAATAGACAATAGACAATAGACAATAGGTGCAGGAGTAGGCCATTCAGCCCTTCGAGCCAGCACCGCCATTCAATGTGATCATGGCTGATCATCCCCAATCAGTACCCCGTTCTTGCCTTCTCCCCATACCCCCTGACTCCGCTATCTTTAAGAGCCCTATCTAGCTCTCCCTTGAAAGGATGCAGAGAACCGGCCTCCATCGCCCTCTGAGGCAGAGAATTCCACAGACTCACAACTCTCCATGTGAAAAAGTCTCTGTTCCAATATAAGCTTACCCCTTATTCTTAAACAGTGGCCCCTGGTTCTGGACTCCCCCAACATCGAGAACATGTTTCCTGCCTCTAGCGTGTCCAAACCCTTAATAATCTTATATGTTTCAATAAGATATCCTCTCATCCTTCTAAATCAGAGTATAAATGCTAGCATTTGCCTCCCTTGTACAAGATATTGGTGAGGCCACACTTGCAGCATTGCGCGCAGCTTGGGTCACATTGGTCACTTCCAAGATGGCGCCCAACACAGTCTTTCCGCTGACTGGTTAGCACGCAACAAAAGCTTTTCACTGTACCTCGGTCCGCGTGACAATAAACTAAACTGAAACTGAAACTGAAACTGCTACAGGAAGGTTGCCACTAAGCTGGAAAGAGTGCAGAGAGGATTTACGAGGATGTTGCCAGTATTCGAGGGCCTGACCTGTGGGGAGAGGTTGGGCAAGCCATAACTTTAATTCTTGGAGAGCAGGAGGCCAAGGCGTATAGAATAATGAGGGGAATAAGCTAGGGTAGATGCAGTCTTTTGCCCGAGGTAGGATAATCAAGCACCAGAGTGTGAAGGTTTAAGGTGAGAGGTGAAGCGTTTAATAGGAACCTGAGGGGGCAACCTTTTCACACAAAGGGTGGTGGTTATATGGAACAAGCTGCCATTGTAGTTGCTGCAAGCACTATAACAGCATTGAAAAGACACTTGGACATGCACTGAAATGTTGAGAAGGATATGGGCCAAATGTAGGGAGGTGGGACCAGTGTAGACGGGGCATCTTGGTCAGCATGGGCAAGTTAGACAATGGGTGCAGGAGTAGGCCATTTGGTCCTTCGAGCCAGCACCGCCATTCAATGTGATCATGGCTGACCATCCCCAATCAGTACCCCGTTCCTGCCTTCTCCCCATATCCCCTGACTCCGCTATCTTTAAGAGCCCTATCTAGCTCTCTCTTGAAAGCATCCAGAGAACCTGCCTCCACCGTCCATCCTCATCTCCGTTCTAAATTACTTACCCCTTATTCTTAATCTGTGACCTGGTTCTGGACTCCCCAACATGTGTCCATCTCAAACTGGTGATTGTTGTATTTGGCCTGGAGAAGGGTTCCGATCACCTATCCCCTTTCTCAAGAGATGCTGGCTGACCCTCTGAGTACATATAAACCAGCATCCGCAGTTCCTTCCTGCACATAATTCCTCCTCGTCTCACCGACTAATTATGTCCTTGGGTTATACTCATTTGAACACGAGATTAAAGACGGCAATGCCTGTTATTGCTTCAGCGTGGATAGACCTGGACCAGTGGCAAAGATTCTTTCCATTAGAGTTACGCAGTGGAGATTAGTCATTCCCAGCAGGAGAGGAGCAATAATTGAATGGAAAGAGGGCACACTAAATCTCCGGTACGAAAGAGGGCGAATAAGTAGTCCACATGAATACGGTAAAACACCGACCAACAGAATAAGGGGTAGGCCATTTAGAACGGAGATGAGGAAAATCTCTTTCACCCAGAGAGTTGTCTATCTGTGGAATTCTCTGCCTCAGGAGGCAATAGACAATAGACAATAGGAGCATGAGTAGGCCATTCGGCCCTTCGAGCCAGCACCGCCATTCAATGTGATCATGGCTGATCATCCCCAATCAGTACTCCGTTCCTGCCTTCTCCCCATAAGTCCTTGCTTTTTATATGAGGCCTGTGGAAACAGGCCGCCCAACAGCCAACATGTCCCATCCACACCAGTCCCACCTGCCCGCGTTTGGCCCATATCCCCCTAAACTTGTCCTGTCCATGTAGTGGAGGCCAATTCTCTGAAGAAGGGTTTTGGCCTGAAACCTTGCCTATTTCCTTCGCTTCATAGATGCTGCTGCACCCGCTGAGTGTCTCCAGCACTTTTGTCTATCTCCAATTCTCTGGATGCTTTGAAAAGAGAGTTAGACAGAGCTCTTGAAGATAGCGGAGTCAAGTATATGGGGAAAAGGCAGGAACGGGGTACTGATTGTGGATGGTTAGCCATGATCACCGTGAATGGCGGTGCTGGCTCGAAGGGCCGAATGGCCTACTCCTGCACCTGTTGTCTATTGTCTATTAACATGCCCCATGTACACTAGTCCCACCTGCCTGCTTTTTGGCCCAAATCTCTCTAAACCCATTCTATCCATGTACCTGTCTAATTGTTTCCTAAACGTTGGGATAGTCCCTGCCTCAACTACCTCATCTGGCAGATTGTGTCCCACCACCTTTGGTGTCAAAATATTACCCCTCAGATTCCTGTTAAATCTTTCCCCCTTCACCGTGAACCCGTGTCCCCTGGTTCTTGATTCCCCTACTCTAAATGTTGGTAAATGTTTTGTAAATAACAATGAGCCGCGTTGGTGGCTGTATCCCCCGAGCATGTTTAGTTTAGTTAAGTTCAGAGATACAGCATTGAAACAGGCCCTTCACCCCTACCGGGTCCGCACCGGCCAACGGTAGCGCTCGCACACTAGCACGATACGACACACCAGGGACAATTCACCCACAACAGTGCACCCGGAGGAAACCCACGCGGTCCCAGGGAAGAACCTGCAAATCCCACATAAACTCCACACATCCGATGTCAGGACTGTACCCTGTTCCTTGGCTCTGTGAGGGAGCACCTCTACCCGCTGCGCCACCGTGTCACCCACAGTTGTGGTACAATGCCCCTGTCCCATTTGGGAAACCTGAACGGAAACCTCTGGAGACTTTGCCCCCCGCCCAAGGTTTCCGTGCGGTTCCCGGAGGTTTTTGTCAGTCTCCCTAATGGTCGAAAGTGGTTTCCGTTTCTTCTATGTTCCGCGATTATTTCAAAAAATTCAAAACAGGCCGCCACTGAAAATAGGTTGCCGTTTTAAACATCGGTAATTTTTTAGTCGAAGCCGGTTGCGATGCGAGTTGAAGGTGGTTGCCGGAGGTTGCAGGCAGTGGAAGGTAAGACCTTTTTTTCACCCAGTTTTATTCCACCAGGGAGTTTGTACGTTCTCCCCGTGACCTGCGTGGGTTTTCTCCGGGTGCTCAAGTTTCCTCCCACACTCCAAAGATGTACAGGTTTGTAGGCTATTTGGCTGGGTATCATTGTAAATTGTCCCCAGTGTGTGTAGGGTCGCGTTAGCGTGCTGGGATTCCTGGTCGGTGCGGACCCGGCTGGCCGAACGGCCTGTTACCGCGCTGTATCTCTCAACCTAAACTAGACTTGGACCGGAACGTGGGACAGGGTATCAGAAACAACGGGACCCAAACACTGACAAAAGTCCATCATCAACTCTTGATTTGTTACTCGTGTCAAGGGTTATGGGGAGAAGGCAGGAGAATGGGGTTAGGAAGGAGAGATCAATCAGCCATGATTGAATAGTAGAGTAGACTTGATGGGCCGAATGGCCTAATTCTTCTCCAATCACTTATAGAAACATAGGTGCAGGAGTAGGCCATTCGGCCCTTCGAGCCTGCACCACCATTCAATATGATCATGGCTGATCATCCAACTCAGTATCCTGTACCTGCCTTCTCTCCATACCCCCTGATCCCTTTAGCCACAAGGGCCACATCTAACTCCCTCTTAAATATAGCCAAAGAACTGGCCTCAACTACCTTCTGTGGCAGAGAATTCCAGAGACTCACCACTCTCTGTGTGAAAAATGTTTTCCTCATCTCGGTCCGAAAAGACTTCCCCCTTATCCTTAAACTGTGACCCCTTGTCCTGGACTTCCCCAACATTGGGAACAATCTTCCTGCATCCAGCCTGTCCAACCCCTTAAGAATTTTGTAAGTTTCTATAAGATCCCCCCTCAATCTTCTAAATTCCAGCGAGTACAAGCCGAGTCTATCCAGTCTTTCTTCATATGAAAGTCTGGACCACTATATGAAAGTATGAACCACAAAACAAAAAGTATAAAGATTGAAAATTCAACATTGCGGAGCCACTTGATGGCAAGAAGCTTTTTGCGAAGTTTGTCACTTACACTGGTAGCGGCTATTCTCAAATTTTGGGTCATTGTCATTTTCATCGGCTATGAGTATGGTCAGCTGGCAAATGCCGATGAGCGGCTCCTGGGCCTGGTCTGTTGCAGTTACTGACAAGGTGTACTCTCGCTGCCGCTCCCTGTCAAAGCTCTGGGTTGTGGTAATTGATCCTGCAAAAGAAAGCATAGTTAGAGGACAATTCTAGTCAACAGGCATCTTTGTGTGTTCTGCAATCAGTTGATTTATTTTAGACAATAGACAATAGGTGCAGGAGTAGGCCACTCGACCTTCAAGCCAGCACCGCCATTCAATGTGATCATGGCCGATCATCCCCAATCAGTACCCCGTTCCTGCCTTCTCCCCATATCCCTTGACTCCGCTATCTTTAAGAGCCCTATCTAGCTCTCTCTTGAAAGAACTGGCCTCCACCGCCCTCTGAGGCAGAGAATTCCACAGACTCACCACTCTCTGTGAGAAAACGTGTTTCCTCGTCTCCGTTCTAAATGGCTTACCCCTTATTCTTAAACTGTGGCCCCTGATTCTGGACTCCCCCAACATCGGGAACATGTTTCCTGCCTCTAGCGTGTCCAAACCCTTAACAATCTTATATGTTTCAATGAGATTCCCTCTCATCCTTCTGAACTCCAGAGTGTACAAGCCCAGCTGCTCCATTCTCTCAGCATATGACAGTCCCGCCATCCCGGGAATTAACCTTGTGAACCTACGCTGCACTCCCTCAATAGCAAGAATGTCCTTCCTCAAATTAGGGGACCAAAACTGCACACAATACTCCAGGTGTGGTCTCACTAGTGCTCTGTACAATTGCAGAAGGACCTCTTTGCTCCTATATTTGATTCCTCTTGTTGAACCAGAATTGTTTCAAATAGAGTCATAGTCATACTGCACATAAACAAGCCCTCAGGGCCAACTAAAGGTCATGGGGTCATACAGCACGGAAACAGGTCTTAGGCCCAATTTCGAGTCATGGTATCACACAGCAAGGAAAACAGGCCCTTCGGTCTCACTTGCCCATGCCGACCAAGATGCCCCATCTGCGATAGTCCCCACCTGTCTGGGTTTGGCCCAGATCCCTCTAAACCATTCCTATCCATGTAGCTGTCCAAAGGTGAGAAATCCAGGATCCTTCCTTGAGTACTGACCATTGACTTTGCATTTTATCGTTAGGAAATCATTTGATGGGACGGTTCACTCATTCTTCATCGTTGAAAACATTATTCCCCCCAACCTGACCTGACAGAGAAGTTGTGATAATCAGATAATCAGAGGATGAAGCGAGAGATATATTCCTTCCCAGGATTGCTAGATCTTCCCTTATCGTCACACATTAATAACTAGAGCACCAACAGAGATAAAGACATGATATCCACTGTAAAGGGCAATAGTCTCCTCATAAATTCATGTGATAGGAGCAGAATTAGGCCATTCGGCCCATCAAGTCATCTCCGCCATTCAATATTGGCTGATCTATCTTTCCCGCTCAGCCCCATTCTCCTGCCTCCTCCCCGTAAACCCTGACACTCGCACTAATCAAGAATCCATCAATTTCCACCTTAATAAAATATCCATTGACTTGACCTCCACGGCCATCTCTGGTAATGCATTCCACAGATTCACCACCCTCTGACTGAAGAAATTCCTCCTCACCTCCTTTCTAAAGGGGACATCCTCTTGTTCTGAGGCCGTGGCCTCTGGTCCCGCTAATGGAAATATAGTGGTGCACGTTAGCTGGTTACACAAGGAAGAATTATTGTGTCATGGTTTCTGCCTTGAAGTGTGCCAACTGGCTGGAGTCATGGATTCAGAACCATTGGTAAAACATTTTGCACACTGTTGCCGCAAGAAGGTGTTATGGAAACGCACAGAACTACAGATGCTGAAGCCTTGTACAGAACACAAAGTGTTGGAGTTCCTCTGTATGTATAAGAAAGAACTGCAGATGCTGGAAAAATCCAAGGTAGATGAAAATGCTGGAGAAGCTCAGCGGGTGAGGCAGCATCTACGGAGCGAAGGAATAGGTGACGTTTCGGGTCAAATTTCTCTGTAGGTCAGATGGTGTTTGGATTGGCAGCGTTTTGGGTTGGGACCCTTCAGACTTTATTATAGAGTCATAGAAGATGGAAACAGGCCCCACGGCCCAAATTGCGCACAATGACAATCTACACTAGGCCCACATACCTGGCGTTCGGCCCATATCCCTTTACTTTAGTCTTTAGCGCAGAAACAGGCTCTTTGACCCACCAAGTCCATGCTGGCCTCTGGATGCTTTCAAGAGAGAGCTAGTTAGGGCTCTTAAAAATAGCGGAGTCAGGGGATATCTTACCGTGAAACTACAAATCCATTATTCATAAAGTCCAGTACCATAAAATGTTTGGATATTGTGCGCATGTAAAGACATTAGAAATACTTTTCCGAGTTAGGAATAAAAGCCTTCCTGCTAGTATTCAAAAAAATGTTAATTAAGAGAAGGACATTATAATTTAAGAGGGTTGCGTATTTTTGAAACATGTAAAGTGAGAACCAATGTAAAATATAGGTGTGTCTCAGTTTTGGGAGTCAAATTATGGAACGGGCTTAGTGATGAGATGAAATTTTGTAGCTTTCTGTCGAGTTTCAAAAAAGCCTTAAAATGTAAAATAATTAAGGATTATAATGTAAAATGATTAAAATGTAAAATAAGTAAATTTTATTTTGTTTCTTTCCTTTGTAATGCTGATATTCTGCGTTATCTTATGGATTGTATAGGAGAGGCAAAAATAAGCTTTGTGACTATTCCTTTTCCGGTCATTGAGTATGCGAACGTTGTGTGAAATGTGTACAATGTTGGTTCATGTTCACACAGATTGTAAAGTTTTGCTCTTTTTAATGTATGACCGAAATAAACTGTTCATTCATTCATTCATATGGGGAGAAGGCAGGAACGGGGGCACTGATTGGAGATGATCAGCCATGATCACAGTGAATGGCGGTGCTGGCTCGAAGGGCCGAATGGCCTACTCCTATTGTCTATTGTCTATTGGCCAGCAATCATTTGCACGCTAACACTATCCTACACAATAGTTACAATTTACAATCTTGTATTACAACGCCAGAGACCCAGGTTCAATCCTGACCTCGGGTGCTGTCTGTGTGGAGTTTGCACTTTCACCCCGTGACTGCGCGGGATTTCGCCGGGTGCTCCGGTTTCCTCCCACATTCCAAAGACGTACAGGTTTGTAGGTTAATTGGCTTTGCTTAAAAAGATTGTAAATTATACCTAGCGTGCGGAGATGTCTCTGGTTTAGTAGCCTTATTTGTTTTTAAGGTAGACAAAAGCGCTGGAGAAACTCAACGGGTGCGACAGCACCCATGGAGCGAAGGAAATAGGCAACTTTTCGGGCCGAAACCCTTCTTCATTCAAACAAGAATGATTAAAAAAAAGATTTTCTTTTTTTTCCACAATAAATTGAGGTGAAGAATTTATTTTGCATGGATTTTTAAATTTCAGTTCGGTCTATTTGCTTATTTATTGCAAAGTTACTGAACAAGTTCCTCGGCAAAGCCAGCAGCATAATCAAGGATGGGTCGCACCCCGGCCGCTCCCTCTTCTCCCCTCTCCCATCAGGCAAGAGGTACAGAAGTGTGAAAACGCACACCTCCAGATTCAGGGGCAGTTTCTTCCCAGCTGTTATCAGACAACTGAACCGTCCTGTCACCAACTAGAGAGCGGTCCTGTCCTACCATCTACCTTGTTTTAGACCTTCGGACTATCTTTAATCGGACTTTACTCTTGCAATAAATGATATTCCTTTTATCCTGTATCTGAACTCTGTGGATAGCTAGTCTGAAGAAGGGTCTCGACCCGAAACGTCGCCTATCTCCTTCGCTCCTTAGATGCTGCTGCACCCGCTGAGTTTCTCCAGCATTTTGTGTAACCCCCAGCTAGAATGTAATGATGTGTAGTCTTTCCGCTGACTGGACAGCACACAATAAAAATGATTTTCACTGTACCTCGATACACATGACAATAAATTAAACTAAAGGGCGGCACGGTGGCGCAGTGGTAGAGTTGCTGCCCTATGCCCCTGTCCCACTTAGGAAACCTCTGGAGACTTTGTGCCCCACCCAAGGTTTCCGTGCGGTTCCCGGAGGTTTTTGTCACTTTCGACCATTAGGGAGACTGACAAAAACCTCTGGGAGCCGCACGGAAACCTTGGGTGGGGCGCAAAGTCTCCAGCGGTTTCCGTTCAGGTTTCCCAAGTGGGACAGGGGCATTACAGTACCAGGGACCCGGGTTCGATCGCTGACCACAGGTGCTGTCCGTACGGAGTTTGTACGTTCCTCCCCCGTGACCTGCGTGGGTTTTCTCCGGGACCTCTGGTTTCCTCCCCCACTCCAAAGACAGAGATGCTTGTAGGTTAATTGGCTTGGTATGAAAGTAAATTGCCCCTATTGTGTGTGTGTGTAGGATAGTGTTAGCGTGCGCGGCAATCGCTGGTCGTCGCGGACTCGGTGGGCCGAAGGACTTGTTTCCGTGCTGTCTAAGACTAAAGACAAAAACTAAGCGAAACGAAACATTATACTCACCAGTGTCAGGATTAACTCGGAAACCCGGAGTAATCCCTTCTCGAATCATAAGTCCATATTTCACCTGTCCGTTCACTCCAAGATCAGCATCGTGAGCCTTGACTTGAAGTACGAAAGTTCCAGCGGGCTGGTTCTCCAAGACACAAGCATCTTCACTGTACTTTAAACACTGATATTAAAAAAAAAAACAGAAAAATAAATGTCATCACGATTTCTTCCTTGTTAATTAAACAATCAACGAAAACGTGAAGATGGGTCGCGAACCGATACGCCACCCTTTCATTCCTTCTCTCCAGAGATGCTGCCTGACCTGCTGAGTTACTCCAGCTTTTTGTGTTAACCAGCATCTGCAGTTCCTTCCGCCAACATGAACCTCATTGGGTATTTTTAAAGTGGAGATTGATAGGTTATTGATTAGTACGGGTGCCAATGGCTATGGGGAGCGGGCAGGAGAATGGCGTTGAGAGGGAAAGATAGATCAGCCATGATTGAATGAGGGGAGCAGACTTGATGGGCCGAATGGCCTAATTCTGTTCCTATGTCTCGTCAACTTATGAATTGTATCACTACCGTTTACCTGCATCCGTCTGTCCTGCAGGGAATCTGTTAAAATGGGAAATATAGGACGAAGTAACTCCGGTTCAGTAGTGCAACTGACCAACATGATTGAATACACCTGGAGTATTGTGTGCAGTTTTGGTCCCCTAATTTGAGGAAGGACATTCTTGCTATTGTGGGAGTGCAGCGTAGGTTTACAAGGTTAATTCCCGGGATGGCGGGACTGTCATATGCTGAGAGAATGGAGCGAGCGGCTGGGCTTGTATACTCTGGTGTTTAGAAGGATGAGAGGGGATCTTATTGAAACATATAAGATTGTTAAGGGTTTGGGCACACTAGAGGCAGGAAACATGTTCGCGATGTTGGGGGAGTCAGAACCAAGGGTCACAGTTTAAGAATAAGGGGTAAGCCATTTAGAACGGAGACGAGGAAACACTTTTTCTCACAGAGGGTTGTGAGTCTGTGGAATTCTCTGCCTCAGAGGGCGGTGGAGGCCGGTTCTCTGGATACTTTCAAGAGAGAACTAAATAGGGCTCTTAAGGATAGGGGATATGGGGAGAAGGCAGGAATGGGGTACTGATTGGGGATGATCAACCATGATCACATTGAACGGCAGTGCTGGCTCGAAGGGCCGAATAGCCTACTCCTGCACCTAATGTCTATTGTCTATTGACAATAGTTTAAGCTGAGAGGGTAAAGATTCAATCGGAACCCGAGGGGTGACCTTTTCACACAAAGGGTGGCGGGTGTATGGAACGAGCTGCCAGAGGAGGTAGTTGAGGCAGGAACTATCGCAATATTTAAGAAACTGTTAGACAGGTACATGGACAGGACACGTTTAGGTGGATATGGGCCAAACGCGGGTAGGTGGGACTGGTGTGGATGGGACCTGTTGGCTGGGCTGGACAAGTTGGGCCGAAGGGCCTGTTTCCACACTCTGTGAACTCATATAAAAAGGAAGCATACCATATTCCTTCTTTATCCCTTATGGGGAGAAGGCAGGAACGGGGTACAGATTGGGGATGATCAGCCATGATCACATTGAATGGCGGTGCTGGCTCGAAGGGCCAAATGGCCTACTCCTGCACCTATTGTCTCTTGTCTATGACCACTTTAACTGCGTGCGTGTTGCCACTTTCATGAAAGTAATAGACTTGGACACCAAGAACCCTTCCTACATCAATGCCATAAAGGCTGTATATATTTTCCCCTCACATCCGACCAGCCAGTGGGAGATACAGGTACCTCTGTGAACAGGGGCTTTTTGCTGTTGACATCATTGATGCCCACGATGACCTGGGCGCTGCTGCTGAGGGAGCTGGGCCCTCCCGAGGCGTTGTCGTCCGTCGCCGTGATGCTCAGCACGTACTGCAGCCCCTGGAGTCTCGGCGGTGGGCTCCCCCGCAGTTTAATTATTCCTGCCGCGGGGTAAAAAAAAAAACAAAATTCGTCACCGAGGGTCAAAGTTCACTTTGGACCAGCTCCAAGCCAGACCAAGGGAGATTCTTCCCGGCTGTTAAGTCAGGCCACGCCACGTGGCGAACCAACCCTCAACCGCTTGAGGACGGGCCTCGGACGCTATGGAGTGGCGATGAAGGGGTGGGGCCTCGTGGACAGCGGGTGC
This sequence comes from Okamejei kenojei, assembly GCA_035221665.1. NCBI lineage: Eukaryota > Metazoa > Chordata > Chondrichthyes > Rajiformes > Rajidae > Okamejei > Okamejei kenojei. Next base: position 126,895,972 of record CM069134.1, on the reverse strand, counting down.
CTCCTGCGAGTGTGGGGACCCAACACGGACAGTGGAGCACATCGTCACCAGTTGCCCCAAACACCGGCCACCCAATGGTGAACGAGGTCTGATTGACCTGGACGAGGACACGTTGGCCTGGCTCGCCTCAACGGAGCTGCAGGTCTAAAAGGCACACGACAGAAGAAGAAGAAAACAGTGGTGGCAAAAACAGGAAAGCAGACTATTATTTAAATGGTGGCCGATTAGGAAAAGGGGAGATGCAGCGAGACCTGGGTGTCATGGTACACCAGTCATTGAAAGTAGGCATGCAGGTGCAGCAGGCAGTGAAAAAAGCGAATGGTATGTTAGCTTTCATAGCAAAAGGATTTGAGTATAGGAGCAGGGAGGTTCTACTTCAGTTGTACAGGGTCTTGGTGAGACCATACCTGGAGTATTGCGTGCAGTTTTGGTCTCCAAATCTGAGGAAGGACATTATTGCCATAGAGGGAGCGGAGAGAAGGTTCACCAGACTGATTCCTGGGATGTCAGGACTGTCTTATGAAGAAAGACTGGATAGACTCGGTTTATACTCTCTGGAATTTAGGAGATTGAGAGGGGATCTTATAGAAACTTACAAAGTTCTTAAGGGGTTGGACAGGCTAGATGCAGGAAGATTGTTCCCGATGTTGGGGAAATCCAGGACAAGGGGTCACAGCTTAAGGATAAGGGGGAAATCCTTTAAGACCGAGATGAGAAAGACTTTTTTCACACAGAGAGTGGTGAGTCTCTGGAACTCTCTGCCACAAGAGGGTAGTTGAGGCCAGTTCATTGGCTATATTTAAGAGGGAGTTAGATGTGGCCCTTGTGGCCAAGGGGATCAGAGGGTATGGAGAGAAGGCAGGTACGGGATACTGAGTTGGATGGTCAGCCATGATCATATTGAATGGCGGTGCAGGCTCGAAGGGCCGAATGGCCTACTCCTGCACCTAATTTCTATGTTTCTAAAAAGAAGCTGCCTCGGCAAGGCCAGTAGCAGAATCGAGGACCAGTCGCGCCCCGGCCACTCTTCTCCCCTCGGGCAAGAGGCACAGAGGTGTGAAAACGCACACGCCTCCAGATTCAGGGACAGTTTCTTCCCAGCTGTTATCAGGCAACTGAACCAACCAGAGAGCACGCCTGACCTCCCGTCTACCTCATTTGAGACCCTCGGATTATGTTTACTCAGATTTTATCTTGCACTAAATGTTATTCCCTTTATCCTGTATCTGTACACTGCGAACGGTTTGATTGCAAGCATTGTATAGTCTTTGCGCTGACTGGATAGCACGCAACAAAAAAACCTTTCACTGTACCTCAGTACACGTAACAATAATGAACTCAACTAATGAAGCATGCAGGTACAGCAGGCAGTGAAGAAAGCGAATGGCATGTTGGCCTTCATAACATGAGGAGTCGAGTACAGGAGCAAAGAGGTCCTTCTGCAGTTGCACAGGGCCCTAGTGAGACCACACCTGGAGAATTGTGTGCAGTTTTGGTCTCCAAATTTGAGGAAGGACATTCTTGTTATTGAGGGAGTGCAGCGTAGGTTCACGAGGTTATTTTCCGGGATGGCGGGACTGTCATATGTTGAAAGAATGGAGCAGCTGGGATTGCATACACCGGAATTTAGAAGGATGAGAGGGAATCTTATTGAAACGTAAGATTATTAAGGGATTGGACACGCTGGAGGCAGGAAGCATGTTCCCGATGTTGGGAGACTCCAGTACCAGGGGCCACAGTTTAAGAATAAAGGGTGGGCCATATAGAACAAAGATGAGGAAAAACGTTTTCACCCAGAGAGTTGTGAATCTGTGGAATTCTCTGACTCAGAAGGCAGTGGAGGCCAATTCACTGGATGCTTTCAAGAAAGAGTTAGACAGAGCTCTTAAAGATAGCGGAGTCAGGGGATATGGAGAGAAGGCAGGAACAGGGTACTGATTGTGGATGATCATCCATGATCACACTGAATGGCGGCTCGAAGGGCCGAATGGCCTACTCCTGTGTCTATTGCCTAAACTAAACAAACTGATGTGGCACCTTATCAAATGCCTCATAGTAATATTTAATTCCCTTTTATTCACAGCACCTGTTTTCTGATCAAGCAAACATCATGCTGATTTGCCTAATCATAAAAGCCCCCCCACCCCTCGGTCATGGCTGACCATGGGTGATGCATCACCCATGGTCATAGATCCCCTCGATGGTGGGGAGGTCAGAGCCGATGATGGACTGGGCAGTGTTGACTACTTTTTGCTGTCTTTTCCGCTCCTGGGCGCTCAAGTTGCCGAACCGGGCCACGATGCAACCGGTCAGCAAGCTCTCCACTGTGCACCTGTAGAAGTCTACTCGAGAGCTCAGACATTAATGTCAACGGGCAAGTGAAATATTGCACACGGCTAAATGAGACCAGGCATGTCACCCAGTGTGAACACACAGATCATCTCCCGAGGCCATCGCGTATCAGTGAGGAAACAAAGCAGAAAAAATCAAGAAAATATTTTTAGCCGTGTTTTGTTGTCTCTGAACAATCATTGACATGATGGCGGCTTAAATAGAACAACACAGCGCAGGAACAGGCCCTTCAGCCCACCATGCCTGTGCTGGACGTGATGCCAAGTTAAACTACTCTGGTTTCCTCCCACACTCCAAAGACGTGCAGGGTTGCGGGTTTAATTGGCTTCAGTAAAATTGTCAAATTGTCCCCAGCGTGCGGGGATGGCAGGTCGGCGCGGACTCTGCGGGCCGAAGGGCCTGTTTCCGAGTCGTACATCTCGAAACTAAACATAGAACGGGCGCAAATGGTCGGCGCGGACTCGGTGGGCCGAAGGGCCTGTTTCCCCGCTGTATCTCTAAACTAAACTAAACTAAACTCAACTAACACATTTAGTGGATCAGTGGGCGCACATCAGTGGATATTTTTAAGGCAGAGGTCGATAGATTCTCGATCAGCACGGGTGTCGGAGGTTATGGGGAGAAGGCAGGAGAATGGGGTTCGGAGGGAGAGATAGATCAGACATGATTGAACGGCAGAGTTGACTTGATGGGCCGAGTGGCCTAATTCCAATCCTATTCCTTAGGACCTTATTAATATTTAAACTGTGAGAATTTCTAAAACATTAACTTTTTAAACATTTACAGCGCAATTTTGATAAATTAAAACAAAATAACGTTCCAACCTTTGAACTGGTTTAAAGGGGGACCTGCTAACTAGTTAATGACTTTGAGGTATTGCAAAATCAGAAGAGCAACAATTTTTCTGATCATTTTCACGGATAACATTACATTGCTAATAGTGGGCCCCCCCTCGGCCATGACTGACCATGGGTGATGCATCCTGGCCGGATGCCAGCCTGGGCGATGTCATATGGAGGACAGGCTGTTGCCCATGCAGCACGTCCCCCCTCTCCACGTCGCTGATCGATCCAAAGGATCAGCAGGGCCGTTACAGTTTGGCACCAGCGCCGTCGCAGGAGCTGCCAGAGCGAGGTTGTAGACAACGACGAACTGCCTTAGGGGCTCCGACTCCGGATTTTCTTGAGGTTTACTCCAGGAGCCTTTTCCATGATTGGATATGGCCACAAGGCAGTGGAGGTTTTAAATCAGAGTTTTCCCGCTCCTAGATGGACTGCCTTCCCAGGCTGATGAACCCCACCTGCCCGAGACTGGGGGAGGGAGCGTCTACCTTCCCGTGCAGGTCTATAGCACCTGCCCGCTGCCCACATTGCCTAATCACCTTTAGCATTTGCAAGTGAACTCCCCCCCTCTAAGTGATGGTAACAGGTTGGGGATAGTCACCCACCCAAGCGACTCTCTCTGTTAATAGGAATCTGAGGGGTAACATTTTCACACAAAGGGTGGTGGGTGTATGGAACAAGCTGCCAGAGGAGGTAGTTGAGGCTGGGACTATCCCAACGTTTCAGAAACAGTTAGACAGGCACTTGGATAGGACAGGTTTGGAGGGGTATGGGCCAAACGCAGGCAGGTGGGATTAGTGTAGGTGGGACATGTTGGCCGGTGTGGGCGAGTTGGGCTGAAGGGCCGGTTTCCGCGCTGTATCTCCAAAACTAAAACCTCAATAAACAAATGGTTTTAATAGCGGTAACAAATATGTTAATAAACTGGGCCATAAATATTTGAACAGTTTTACCTTTTTGGCTGTCAAGTACAAAATTCTTCTCTTCGTTTCCTCCAGTGATTGTATAGATAACATTGTCACCATCAGCGTCCTTCGCATGCACCGTGGCAACTAGACTATTAGGCCCAGCATCTTCAGATAGAAATGTCTTATATCTGTATGTGAAGGATGAGAACAATCTATTATGATCGTAAGACATAGGAGCGGAATTAGGCCATTCGGCCCATCGAGTCGGCTCTGCCATTCGATCATGGCTGATCTATCTCTCCCATTCTCTTGCCTAGGCCCCATAACTTTTGGCGCCCTATTAGCTTTAGGGTGGCGCATTGGCGCAGCGGCAGAGTTGCTGCCTTAAGGGGCCTGTCCCACTTTCCCGAGTTACTCATGAATTCTCCCGAGTTTTCCCCTTGATTCAAACTCGGAGAATGTTCGTAACTAGTCTGTAGGAGGCTGTGATATATCGTAGTGGCTCGTTATTCCAGCCCTAGGTACTCGAGGCTATTTTATTTACCCGTGGACATTTTTCATTAGGCCGAAAAAACATCCCGACTTGCCTGTTGCCCCGAGTACCTAAGGCTGGCATAACTAGCCGCTACGGATATATCCACGGACTCCTACGGCCTCCCACGGATTCGCTACGGACATTCTCCGAGTTTGAATCAAGGGGAAAACTCGGCAGAATTCGTGAGTAACTCGGGAAAGTGGGACAGGCCCTTAACAGCGCCAGAGTCCCCGGTCCAATCCTGACTACGGGTGCTTTCTGTTCAAAGTTTTGCACGTTCTCCCTGTGACCTGCGTGGGTTTTCTCCGGGTGCTCCGGTTAAGTTCCACCCTCCAAAGACGTGCAGGTTTGTAGGTTAATCGGCTAAGGTAAATTGTAAATTTGTCCCTAGTGTGTGTAGGACAGTGTTAGTGTACGGGGTCAGTGCGGGCTGGGTGGGCTAACGGGCCTGTTTCCGCACTGTATCTCTGAAGGCTAAAAGCACATTATGTTTAAGGGAACTATACATAGAAAAAAACATCCTCACGGGGAAAGGAAACGTTTACAAAAAAAAAACTCAGTTAGGGAAGAAAAAGCACTGACAACAAACTATACAAAGTAATTTAAAGTTGTTGAAATGCTTTGTGAATGCAGTCAATATTTCAGCAACCTGAACACAGCCCCCCCTCACGGGCAGTAATGCGATGATAATCAATGCTTAGATTTCTACGATATTGATAAATATTGGCCAAAAACATCAGGGAGGTCATAAGTGATCATAAGGTCACAGCACCTCGTATTTTGCTTGGGTAGTTTACACCCCAGCGGTATGAACATTGGCTTCTCTAATTTCAGGTAGTCCCTGCTTTCTCCCTCCTTCCCGTCCCCAGCTTTCCCTCAAGCCTACTGTCTCCGCCTCTTCCTTTCTTCCCCCCCCCCGACATCAGTCTGAAGAAGGCTGATTCTGCTCCTATCACACGAACCGGTGAACTTTCTATGTTGACAAATCTCTTGTTCTGCTGCAAGTAAGACATTCATTGCTCTGCTCCGGGACGCATGGCAATAAAACACGACCCTTGACCCTTGACATCGACTCAGTCAAACACCTTGAACCCCACCCTCGTTCTCAACCCATGCAGGTTCATCGATCGCCAATTTACCTGTACCCACATGTACATCCATATCTACATGGTCTTCCAACACCAGCCTCCTCCTTTGTCTCTTGGTCCATAATGTCATAAGAACATAAGTGATAGAAGTAGAAATTAGGCCATTTGGCCCATCAAGTCTCCTCCGCCATTCAATCATGGCCGATCTATCTCTAACCCCATTCTCCTGCCTTCCGCCCATTACCCCTGACGTCCGTACTCCAGATCATGAAAATAACACAGAATTGATTGAATGATTGAATGAGATGACCAGCATGGAAACAGGCCCTTTGGCCCACCCACACCGACCATCGATCACCCATTCACATTAGTTCTACTGTCGGGCCTGAGTTATTCTCAGTGGTATAATTATCTCAAGCTTGCAGTCGCTCTCTCCGGTTTGGAACAACATTGATTTTGAAGCATGTTAGTCAGATTGCAAGATGACAGCATGGAAATAGGCCCTGCGGCCCACCAAATCCACACCGACCATCAATCACCCATTCGCACTAGTTCTATGCTATCCCACTTCCCCATCCACTCCCCACGTACTGGGGGCAAGTTTCAGAGGGCCAATTAACCGACAAACCTGCCTGTCTTCGTGATGCGAGGGGACATTGGAGCGCCCACGCGGTCACAGGAAGAACATGCAAACTCCACACGGACAGCGCCCGAGGTCAGGATCGGACCCGGGTTCTCTGTCACTGTGAGCCAACGTTTCCTCACCCCTCAGGCTGTCAGGGGTTGTGGGAAGTAGGCAGGAGAATTGGGGAAAGACAGAGCAGCCATGTTTGAATAGCAGAGTAGGCTGAATGGGCCGTCGGGCCTAATTCTGCGCCTATAACCTATGAACTCTACCAGCTGTGCCACTGTGCCGCCCCTAGAATGTTCCGAATCAGCTGAAAAATACTGAACAACCATTAACTCCAACTGCCTCGAACTGGATCCTGGGCTTATATTTCCAGGGTGGATCTGAAACACAACCTTCTTATTGAGAGAGAAGTGAACGTTACCAATTAAGTCACAAGAACCGCTCTTTTCAGAGCCTTTGGAGAAATCCCATGTCCTTTTTTTTCAACCAACAATTCCCTCAAGCATTAAATTTAGGTCCAGATCTTTCCCGCACAGATATATAATTACCATAAGTGCAATATATTCAGTGTCAGGGAATGAGAGTGATTAAAAATCATTGCGCTAGATTTAATAAGCAGGACGTTTGCGTTTCAAAGGCCTTCCAGATCCTGTGCCTTATGAATAAAGGGCAGTGTTTGTGAACATCTGTTTCAGATGCTGCCACTTACAAAAGGGAAAGGGAAAAAAAACTTTAGAGAATTATTTAAGGAAAGAGAGCTGTGTCGAGGGCGAGCTGGGCGTATAAAGAAATCCTCTGTGAGTAGTATTTTTGAAAAATTGAACAAATCTCAAAAAAAAAGGAGCAGTTTTAAACACTAATGCTCTGTGCTGCAGAGCCCCAGAACCGCTTTAAAGATTCATTTTATGGAAAAGTGTTCCCCTCTGACCATCTTTGCGGGAATGAATGCTTGGACTGATTCGGGGGAAATCCACCTGGGAGGAACGATCCTTTGAATACCCGGCGGTGCCTCAGCTGTGCTATTTTACTTTCTCCCTGGACTGCTTCCAGCTCAGGCTGCATGTTCTGTAGGTAAAGCCCCTGTCCCACTTAGGAGACCTAAACAGCGACCTCTGGTGACCTTGCCCGCCACCCAAAAGGAAGAAATCAAGGACGAGGTGACCTACAACCTCCTACCACCTCCCACGCATATGTTGAAAACCTTCCTCGACTGTGAAGAAAACCGGCTTCGACTAGACCTGCGACTGAAAAATTATCGATTTTTAAAACGGCAACCTATTTTTAGTCGAGGCCGGTTTTAATTATGATGAAAAAATAGCAGCAACCTAGATGAAGCCTCGACCACACGGAAACCACTTTTGACCATTAGGGAGAGTGACCAAAACCTCTGGTGACCTCATGGAAACCTTGGGTGACGGGCAAGGACACCAGAGGTTGCTGTTTGGGTCTCCTAAGTGCGACAGGGGCTTAACATAGAAACATAGAAAATAGGTGCAGGAGTAGGCCATTCGGCCCTTCGAGCCTGCACCGCCATTCAATATGATCATGGCTGATCATCCAACTCAGTATCCTGTACCTACCTTCTCTCCATACCCCCTGATCCCTTTAGCCACAAGGGCCACATCTAACCCGCTTAAATATAGCCAATGAACTGGCCTCAACTACCTTCTGTGGCAGAGAATTCCAGAGACTCACCACTCTCTGTGTGAAAAATGTTTTCCTCATCTCGGTCCTAAAGGAATTCCCCCTTATCCTTAGACTGTGACCCCTTGTTCTGGACCTCCCCAACATCGGGAACAATCTTCCTGCATCTAGCCTATCCAACCTCTTAAGTATATTGTAAGTTTCTATGTGATCCCCCCTCGGTCTTCTAAATTCTAGTGAGTACAAGCCAGTTTTTCCTCATATGAAAGTCCTGACATCCCAGGAATCAGTCTGGTGAACCTTCTCTGTACTCCCTCTATGGCAAGAATGTCTTTTCTCAGATTTGGAGACCAAAATTTGGAGTACAACTGCAGTAGAACCCTGCTCCTATACTCAAATCCTTTTGCTATGAATGCTGACATACCATTTGCTTTCTTCACTGCCTGCTGCACCTGCATGCCTACTTTCAATGACTGGTGTACCATGACACCCAGGTCTCGTTGCATCTCCCCTTTTCCTCATTGGCCACCATTCAGATAATAGTCCACCCTCCTGTTTTTGCCACCAAAGTGGATAACCTCACATTTATCCACTGTTTAAGGCACTAACTTCCACACGGCTCCACTCCACAAGGTGGACGTTCCAGGAGGGACACAAATCATCGCTCGTCTCCAGCGGAGGAAGAAGAAAAATTGTTCCTTTTGGTTACGCATTTTCTAATCAGTGAAGCAAACAGCCGAGGGGCGGCTCGGCGGCAGAGTTGCCGCCTCACAGCGCCAGAGACCCGGGTTCGATCCTGACTACGGGTGCTGTCTGTATGGATCTTGTACATTCTCCATGTGACCCGCGTGGGGTTTCTCCAGTCTTGTTTCCATGCTAAATTAAATTAAACTAAATTAATAGACTGGAACGGCTGGGCTTATACACTCTGGAGTTTAGAAGGATGAGAGGGGATCTTATTGAAACATATAAGATTGTGTTAAAGAAGGAACTGCAGATGCTGGAGAATCGAGGGTACACAAAAGGCTGGAGAAACTCAGCGGGTGCAGCAGCATCTAAGGAGCGAAGGAGATAGGCGACGTTTCGGGTCGAGACCCTTCTATAAGATTGTTAAGGGTTTGGACACGCTAGAGGCGGGAAACATGTTCCCGATGTTGGGGGAGTCCAGAACCAGGGGCCATTTAGAAACTGTTTAAGAATAAGGGGTAAGCCATTTAGAACGGAGATGAGGAAATATTTTTTCACACAGAGAGTTGTGAATCTGTGGAATTCTCTGCCTCAGAGGGCGGTGGAGGCCGGTTCTCTGGCAACTTTCAAGAGAGAGCTATAAAGGGCTCTTAACGACAGCGAAGTCAAGGGATATGGGGAGAAGGCAGGAACGGGGTACTGATTGTGGATGATCAGCCATGATCACAGTGAATGGTGGTGCTGGCTCGAAGGGCCGAATGGCCTACTCCTGCACCTATTGTCTATTGTCTATAATAGTATAATATAGAAATACTGCATGGAAATTGTCCCTCCAGTCTTAAGGTCATAAGTGATAGGAGTATAATTAGGCCATTCGGCCCATCAAGTCTGCCATTTAATAATGGCTGATCTATCTCCCCCTCCTAACCCCATTCTCCTGCCTTCTCCCCATAACCTCTGACACCCGTACTAATCAAAAATCTACCTATCTCTGCTTTAAAAAATATCCACTGACTTGGCCTCCACCGCCTTCGGGGCAAAGAATTCCACAGAATTCCACAGATTCGTCACCTTCTAAATAAATTTCTCCTCATCTCCTTCCTAAAGGAACATCCTTTAATTCTGAGTCTATGACCTCTGGTCCTAGACTGTCCCACTGGCGGAACCATCCTCTCCATATCCACTCAATCCGGGCCTTTCACTATTCTGTACGTTTCAATGAGGCCCCCCCCCCCCCATTCTTCTAAACTCCAGCGAGTACAGGCCCAGTGTCGACCTATTCTCTTCATAGGTTAACCCACTCATTCCTGGGATCACACCTCCTCTGGACCCTCTCCAGGGCCAGCACATCCCTCCTCAGATATGGGGCCCAGAATTACTCACAATTGTCCACTGAGTCCACACCGACCGGCAATCCCTGCGCACTTACACTATCTTAAACAATGGCGACCATTTACAATTTTACCAAGCCATTTATCCCACAAACCCAGTGACTCCAACTCTCCCGCTTTCGGCGGGAGATCGCCCGCTGAAAGGCCATTTTCGCAAAATCTCCCGCTCTCCCGCTTGAGATTTTGCGAAATTTCCCGCTCTCCCGCTTGAAATCCCGCAAGCGGGAGAGCGGGAGATTTTGCGAAAATGGCCTTTCAGCGGGCGATCTCCCGCCGAAAGCGGGAGAGTTGGTGTCACTGCAAACCTTCACGTCTTCGGAGTGTGGGAGGAACCCGAAGCACCCGGAGGAAACCCACGCGGTCACGTGGAGAACGGGCAAACTCCGTACAGACAGCTCCCGTAGTCGGGATCGAACCCGGGTCTCTGGCGCTGCAAGGCAGCAGCTCTACCGCTGCGCCACCGTGCCGGCCCAATGATTAATTAACAATGGGATGAATTCCCCACTCGAACATCTCTTCTCTTCCCTTTATCCTTCAGGATTGCCTTTATCCTGCACCTGCAGCACCTGCACACTGTGGACGGTGTGACAGTAATCATCTATAGTCTTTCCGTTAACTGGATAGCGCGCAACGAGAAAGCTTTTCACTCTACCTCAGAACACATGACAATAAGCTAAATTAAAGTCTCTCTCCGTGTGTGGGAAGGAGCTGCAGATGCTGGTTTACACCAAAGATGGAGACAAAATGCTGGAGTAACTCAGCGGAACAGGCGGCATCTCTGGAGAAAAGGAATGGGTGACCATTCGGGTCGAGACACCTTGTTCAGACTGGGGGCTCTTATAGCCCTGTCCCACGGTACGAGTTCATTCCGAGAGCTCTCCCGAGTTTAAAAAAATCAAACTCGCGGTAAGCACGGAGAATGAACGTAGCGGGTGCGTCGGAGCTCGGGGACGTCTCTTAGCGGCTCGTAACGCTAACGGCAGGTAAGCACGGGAAGACTCGTGAAGATTTTTCAACATGATGAAAAATGTCCACCAGAGCCCCGAGTACCGACGAGCGGCCATTGCCGTAAATCTCCGAGTTTGAATCAGGGGAAACTCGGGAGAGCTCTTGAATTAGCTCGTACTGTGGGACAGGGCCATAAGAGCCCTCAGTCTGAAGAAGGTGCCTCGACCCGAATCGTCACCCATTCCTTTCCTCCGGAGATGCTGCCGGACCCGCTGAGTGGCTCCAGCATGTTGCGTCTATCGGAGAGATGGAGGGGACCAGGTTTCCCTGTCTCAACTCTGCTTGGCTTCCTCATGCCGTTCGGTAAAGGTAACGAGTGCTTCTCCGCAGGCGGAGGGAGGGCCACATACACGTTCTGTGAGAAGGTGGGACTCTGGTCGTTGACGTTGGCGACCCGTATTCGCACGGACGCGGTCCCGGTCCGAGGGGGTTGTCCTCTGTCCACCGCGGCCACCACAAACTCGTACATGTGGCTGGGCTTCTCGTAGTCCAGCCGCTGCTTGGCCACCACCAGGCCCTGAGGGGTAACGGCAAACTCGGCAGCCTGGGTGAAGTAGGAAATCTCCGCGTTGGGCCCCGCGTCGCAGTCCTGGGCGAGCACTGTGCGCACAAACAAAACAGCACTTCAGTTAGAAACATAGAAACATGGACAATAGGTGCCGCAGTAGGCCCTTGGAGCCAACACCATTTGTGTACCAAGACACGGTGAAATACTTTTTTTTTTGCATTCTTTGTTCTTGATTTGTACGGGTGTCAATAAACAATAGACAATAGACAATAGGTGCAGGAGGAGGCCATTCAGCCCTTCCAGCCAGCACCGCCATTCAATGTGATCACGGCTGATCATCCCCAATCAGTACCCCGTTCCTGCCTTCTCCCCATATCCCCTGACTCCGCTATCTTTAAGAGCCCTATCTAGCTCTCACCAGAGAACCGGCCTCCACCGCCCTCGGAGGCAGAGAATTTCACAGACTGACAACTCTCTGTGAGAAAAAGTGTTTCCCCGTCTCCGTTCTAAATGACTTACTCCTTATTCGTACACGTGGGCCCTGGTTCTGGACTCCCCCAACATCGGGAACATGTTTCCTGCCTCTAGGGTGTCCAAACCATGGCTGATCGTCCAATATCAGTACCCCTTGCTTTTTTCCCCTCATATCCCTTGATTCCATTAACCATAAGAGGTAAATCTAACTCTATCTAAGTCTTGACTATCTAACACCGCCCATAAACAGTTAAGACTCGTATGTGTGTCGGAAGGAACTGCAGATGCTGGTTTAAACCCAAGATAACTCAGCGGGACAGGCGGCATCTCTGGAGAGAAGGACTCTGAAGTCTGAAGAAGGGTCTCGACCCGAAACGTCACCCATTCCTTCTCTCCAGAGATGCTGCCCGTCCAGCTGAGCTGCTGCCGTGTTTGTGTCCGTCTACAGTCAGACAGGTACATGGATAGGACAGGTTTTGGAGGAATATGGGGCAAACACGGGCAGGTGGGACTAGTGTAGATGGGACATTGTTGGCCGGTGTGGGCAAGTTGGGCCAAAGAGCCTGTTTCCACACTGTATCACTCTATGACTATAAGACTATCTCTGTACAATTTGCTAATCGGGGAGGTGCTTACGTGTGACAATAGTCTACTGGACTGCTCGCATGAAAAACCGTTCACCGTGTGCATTTGCACTTCACACTTCCAACAATAAAATGTGATTAGTTTGGGTTTAGTTTAATTTAGTTTAGAGATACAACTCAGAAACAGGCCCTTTGGCCCACTGAGTCCGCACCGACCAGCGATCCCCGCACACTCACACTATCCTACACACACGAGGGACAGATTACATTTATACCAGGCCAATTAACCTACAAACCTGTACTTCTTTGGAGCGTGGGAGGAAACCGAAGATCCTGGAGAAAATCCTGACTACGGGCGCTGTCTGTACGGAGGTTGTACGTTCCCCCCGTGACCTGCGTGGCTTTCCCCCGGATGCTCCAGTTTCCTCCCATTAACCTACAGACATGCAGGTTTGTAGGTTAATTGGCTTCTGTTAATTGCCCCTAGCGGATGAGAAAGTGGGATAACATAGAACTCGTGTGAACGGGTTCGATCCTGACCACCGTACTGAGTTTGTACTGCATTAATTCATCTCCCGAGGTTAATTGACTTCAGTAAAGATTGTAAATTATCCCTAATGGATAGGAGTTAGTGCTATCTGTGCGGCGATCGCTGGTCGGCGCGCATTCGCTGGGCCAAATGGCCTGTTTCCGTGTTGTCCCTTCCAGTAGAAAGTAAAAACATAAAACTGCGTTCGTTCACATTCTGTGTTGTGTCATAAGGTAAAAGGACCCGATATTCATCAATGTAAATAGTTACAGATTTATTAATGGTAAGTTATTAACGACATAATTTATCCACATTAATTCCATGCCGTGAATTTAAATATGGAATTAATATTCATGAGTTTACAACCATTTGATCCCAGTCGCGACTAATTCAGTTAATTCACATTGGGTGGTGGTAATTGCAGTTGGTGCCAGAGCTGAGATTGGGAGTGTTTTTCTCGAAGGTGCGCTGCTGATGAGCCTGGCATTTACTTCCCACCAGTAGTTGACCAAGCAGTCTAGATCTACATCGGTGAGACCAAGCGTAGGCTTGGCGATCGCTTCGCCCAACACCTCCGCTCGGTTCGCAATAACCAACCCGACCTCCCGATGGCCCAGCACTTCAACTCCCCCTCCCATTCCGAATCCGACCTTTCTGTCCTGGGCCTCCTCCATGGCCAGAGTGAGGCCCACCGTAAATTGGAGGAGCAGCACCTCATATTTCGCTTGGGTAGTTTACACCCCAGCGGTATGAACATTGACTTCTCCAATTTCAGGTAGTCCCTGCTTTCTCCCCCTTTCCCCTCCGCTTCCCAGCTCTCCCACAGCCCATGGTCTCCGCCTCTTCCTTTCTGCTTCCCGCCCCCTCCCTCCAACCCCACATCAGTCGGAAGAATGGTCTCGGCCCGAAACGTCACCTATTTCCTTCGCTCCACCGATGCTGCCTCACCCGCTGAGCTTCTCCAGCATTTTTGTCCAACTTCGATTTTTCCAGCATCTGCAGTTCTTAAACAAGCAGTCTGGGTGGGTCACATCACGCACGTTGGTGTGGTCTGGACCAAGCTCAGCCTTACCACCACCTAATTCAATCCTCCCACGGCTTCCGGTTCACCGTCATTTAGTTTAGTCTAGTTTAGCGATACAGCGCGGAAACAGGCCATTCGGCCCATCGAGTCCACACCGCCCAGCACACTAACACTACCCTACACATACTAGGGACAATTTACATTAATGCCAAGCCAATTAGCCTACAAACCTGTACGTCTTTGGAGTGTGGGAGAAAAACAAAGTTCCCGGAGAAAACCCACGCAGGTCAGGGGGGAAGAACGTGCAACCTCCGTACAGACAGCGCCCGTAGTCTGGATCGAGCCCGGGTGCTAGAACTGTACACTTATAGCAAGCAAATGTACCTACAAATGTATTAGATTTCTAATCTGACAGTGTTTTAGTTTAGAGGTACAGCATGGAAACAGGCTCCAAGACCCACCGAGTGCAAGGTTGTGCAGTGGCAGAGATGCTGCCGGACAGCACCAGAGACCCGGGCTCCATCCAACACCGCAAGAAATTTCAGTGAATTGTGGACGCAGCCCAGACCATCGCACGAACCAACCTCCCTTCTATTGACTCCATCTACACCTCACGCTGCCTCGGCAAGGCCAGCAGCATCATCAAGGACATGTCACACCCCAGCCACTCCCTCTTCTCCCCTCTCCCATCAGGCATGAGGCACAGAAGTGTGAAAACGCACACCTCCAGATTCTGGGACAGTTTCTTCCCAGCTGTTATCAGGCAACTGAACCATCCTACCACAACCAGAGAGCAGAGCTGAACTACTACCTACCTCATTGGTGACCCTCGGACTATCCTTGATCGGACTTTGCTGGCTTTACCTTGCACTAAACATTATTCCCGCATCATGTATCTACACACTATAAACGGCTCGATTGTGATCTTGTATTGTCTTTCCACTGACTGGTTAGCACGTAATAAAATCTTTTCACTGTACCTCAGTACACGTGACACTAAACTAAACTGAGCTGAAAACTGAACTGCAGAGCTTGCATAGTCATAGAGTGGTGCAGTGTGGAAACAGGCCCTTCGGCCCAACTTGCCCACACTGGCAGCTTGCTCCGTATAGAGAGGGAGGAATCGAGAATCAGAGGACATGGGTTTAAGGCGATGGGAGGAAAAGATTTAATAGGAACCTGAGGTTTAGAGGGATATGGGCCAAACAAGGCAAGTGGGACCAGTGCAGATGGGACATGTTGGTCGGTGTGGGCAAGTTGGGCTGAGGGGCCTGTTTCCAGGCAGTAACCCCCTATGACTCCATGGGTCCCAACCCAAAACATCGTCTATCCATTCCCTCCAAAGATGCTGCCTGACCCGCTGAGTTTCTCCAGCACTTTGTTTTTTTTCTTTGCTCATGTTCACTGGATGGTTAGTGCAGAACTCCGGATAATAAAATAACCACTATAATGGTGTAACAGTGGGCTGCACAGGGGCCGAGCAGGTGGAGCTACTGCACCACAGCGCCAGTGACCCGGGTTCGATCCTGGCTACGGGTGCTGTGGGTACAGAGTTTGTACGCTCTCCCCGTGACCTGCGCGGGTTTCGTCTGAGATCTTCGGCTTCGTCCCGCGCTCCAAAGGCGTACATGTTTGTGGGTTAATTGGCTTGATGTCATTGTAAAATGTCCCTAGCGTGTGTGTGTGTGTGTGTGCGTAGGGTAGTGTTAAGGGCCTGTCCCACTTGGGCGACATTTTCGGCGACGGCCTGGAAAGAGGTTGCCGCCGCGTGGTCGGGGCGTGATGCGGCGTGACGCGTGTAGTGACGCGCAGTGTCTACCTGTCGCCCCTGGATTTTGGAATGTTCAAAGTCTACAGGCGACATCTGGGTGTCTTATCACGTCGTGCGCCCTGCCACACGCTGACGTACGCTGTCCTGCGCGTGACGCCCGGTTACGCGGGTATACAAAGCGCCGACTTATCCATTAAAAAGCTATTGGTCCTCAGATTTATTGTAGATAAGTTCATTTCCAATGTGATCATTATACTTCAGTGTAACAATAGACAATAGACAATAGGTGCAGTGCCTTCGAGCCAGCACCGCCATTCAATGTGATTATGGCTGATCATCCCCAATCAGTACCCCGTTCCTGCCTTCTCCCCATATCCCCCGACTCTGCTATTTTTAAGAGCCCTATCTAGCTCTCTCTTGAAAGCATCCAGAGAACCTGCCTCCACCGCCCTCTGAGGCAGAGAATTCCACAGACTCACCACTCTCTGTGAGAAAATGTTTTTCCTCGTCTCCGTTCTAAATGGCTTACCCCTTATTCTTAAACTGTGGCCCCTAGTTCTGGACTGCCCCAACTTTCTTGTGTTGTGAGGGTGGGTGGCGCTGAGTGTCGTAGCTTGACGCGACGGTGATGCGGATGGTCGTACAACTTTTTTAGGGCGTCAGTCACTGATGTTCACAGTCGCTGAAAAAACTCGCAAAGTGGGACAGGCCCTTTAGCCTGTGTGGGGGGGGGGGGATCGCGGACTCGGTGGGCCGAAGGGCCTGCTGCCGCGCTGTATCTCTAAACTAAACTAAACTAAACTAAACTGTGCAGTTCCCGTAAATTGACCCAGTTGCCCAGCCAACCTCAACACCACCGCCAACGTGTAGTTCCCAATGGATGTGTGGACATTCAGGAATAGTAAATCAGGTAGGCCCGCCAGCATTCACGGAACAGGCTCGAGTATGAAGAGCACCACTTACACAGGCTCCTCAGTGCCCTGGAGTCATACAGCAGAAAGCTATCAACCCCTTCAGCAGAAGAAGGAAGATAATTGACAGAAAATATTGTGAGCGTAGCTTTAATCTTAAAAAAAAAAGCCCAACTCTGCTACATTCTCAGGGCAATATTATAAATGCCTGGAGCAGTGCACATCAATTCCCTTCAAAACTCAGAGCAGCGTGGTATTAGCATTGCTATCCCATTGCTAAACCATCTGCCTTAAAAGCCTCAACAGAGAATAGATCGGGTAGGTGCACAGAGTCTCTTGCCCAGAGTAGTTTAGGTTAGTTTAGAGATACAGCGCGGAAACAGGCCCTTCCTGTGAAATGGCGGAGCCTCGTGGTAGCGGCCTCTACAGTCCCTCTGTCTTTTTTAAATTTTTGTCCTGTTGAGTGTATAGTTTGGTTGTAGTTTATATATTGTTTTTAGCTGTGTATATACGGGGGGGGGGGGGCTTTTAAATCTGTTCCCTGTACGGGGGACCCGACCTTTTCCCCGTCGGGTCTCCGTTGTCGTTGGGGCCTAGCACCGTGGAGCGGCCTCCAACCGGAGCGACCTGGGGGCTCCAGTCGCGGAGCCTGCGGACTCACCATCGTGGGGCTGACCGGCTTCGGAGCGCGGAGAGCTGTGGTGGCGCGCGGCTGCGGCCCGACTCCGGAGCTCGGAGACTCCAGCCGCAGGCCCCGTGGACGGTGACATCGGGAGCTCGCGGGTCCCTGGTGGGAGACCGCTTTACAGAGCTCCCGCAACGGCAACTTGTCCCGTCCGAATTGCGGGGTTGAAAACGACCCGGAGCGGGGCCTTGTATCACCCGGTGCGGCTTTAACGGCCGCGGGACTTGCCATCGCCCGCCGGGGGCTCTAACATCAAGAGCCGGAGCGCGGCCTTGTATCACCCGGCGCGGCCTGAATGGCCGCGGGACTTGCCATCGCCCGCCAGGGGCTTTAACATTGGGAGAAGAATGGAACACAAGGGAGAGGCAAGACTTTGCCTTCCATCTCAGTGAGGAGGAGATTCACTGTGATGGATGTCTGTGTGAGTTGTGTTCATTATGTGTCTTGTTAATTGTTTCTTCTTGTTGTATGACTGCAGAAACCAAATTTCGTTTGAACTTCATTTGAGGTTCAAATGACAATAAACGTTATTATATTGTGTCGTTCGGCCCACCAGGTCCGCGCCGACCAGCGATCCCCGCACGTTAACACTATCCTACACCCACTGGGGACAATGTTTACATTTACCAAGCCAATTAACCTACAAACCTGTATGTCTTTGGAGCGTGGGGGGAAACCGAAGATCTCGGAGAAAACCCACGCAGGTCACGGGGAGAACGTACAAACTCCGTACAGACAGCGCCCGTGGTCAGGATCGAACCCGGGTCTCCGGCGCTGCATTCGCTGTAAAGCAGCTACTCTACCGCTGCGCCACCGTGCCATGGGTGAATCGAGGACCAGAGGGCATAGGTTTAAGGTGAAGGGGGGAAAGATTTAATAGGAATCTGAGTAACCTTTTCACGCAAAGGGAGGTGGGTGCGTGGAACAAGCTGCCAGAGGAGGTAGTTGAGGCTGGGACTATCCCAACGTTTAAGAAACAGTTAGACAGGTACATGGATAGGGCAGGTCTGGAGGGATGCAGGCCAAAGGTGGGCAGGTGGGACTAGTGTAGCCGGGACATGTTGGCCAGTGTGGGCAAGTTGGGCCGAAGGGCGTGTTTCCACTCCGTATCACTCTATGACAAGCAGTGTGGATGTTCATATTTTTGAGTCCAACTGGATTTTTTTTGAATTACTCCAGTGTTTTGTGTCTACCTTGGATTTTTTTTTAAGGACAAGTTTGGTTGAAGTACACTTCGTTATCAGCATGGTGCCGGCTCCAAACTTGCTGTTTAACAGCACAAGTTAATACACATGAAAATGGAACCTGAAAGCCCCTTGAAGCAGGCTGACAGCTACAGCGTTTGGAAGTTTTGCGGTGCGGGGAAATTCTTCAGCAAACTTGAAGTGCCATCTCATTAAAACAAAAACGTTCGCTGTTGCGTGCAGCTCAGCACTTCACCTCCACCGAGACGGAATAATTTGATCAATCTCGCTTTTTTCCTCTGACACGAATAATCTTTCATTAAATATTCCTTTTAATAGAGGAAGGCTTAATTAAATGCACTTTTTCAGAAGCGCCTTCTCTGGAAAACCCGATCCTCGTTTATGTGTACATGAATGGAGGCACGGGCAATTGAGTCAGCGCTGACATTTCTAGTTCAAAAGTGCCCTGAAAATAATCAAAGGGGAGGCTGCCGTCATTAAAAGCACTGTCAGCTTTGCCACCGTGCTGTAGAAAGCTCGCTTCACTTCGCACTTGACAAGATGGCAGCCATAAAAGGCAAAAGGCTTTGGTCTTCGTTGATGGGTGTGAAAGGCTTAATCCCACAAACAAATAACTCCCGGGCCTTTGCAGATCTGTCAACATCCGAATCACAGCAGAGACAACAAGGTAACTTCACAGCCTGGGTAAAGAGTCCAAATGAGGTTTTGACAAGAACTTCAACTCACAAACATCTCCAGGATGGATCACCTCCCCCTGATGAGAACAAACTGCACCAGGCACCAGTTCCAGTTGTGAGGGCGGGGCGCGGTGGCAGAGTTGCTGCCTCGCAGCGCCAGGGAGCCAGGATCGATCCTGACCACGGGCCGCTGTCTGGGCGCAGTTTGTACGTTCTCCCAGTGACCTGCGTGGGTTTTCTCCGGGATCTCACTGTGGAATTCTCTGGAATTCTCTGCCTCAGAGGGCGGTGGAGGCAGGTTCCCTGGATGCTTTCAAGAGAGAGCTAGACAGGGCTCTTAAAAATAGCGGAGTCAGGGGATATGAGGAGAAGGCAGGAATGGAGTACTTAGAAACATAGAAAATAGATGCAGGAGTAGGCCATTCGGCCCTTCGAGCCTGCACCGCCATTCAATATGATCATGCCTGATCATCCAACTCAGTATCCCGTACCTGCCTTCTCTCCATACCCCCTGATCCCCTGGGGATACTGTTTGGGGATGATCAGCCATGATCACATTGAATGGCGGTACTGGCTCGAAGGGCCGAATGGCCTATTCCTGCACCTATTGTCTATTGTCTATTGTCTATTGTCTCCCATTTCCTCCCACACTCCAAAGACGTACAGGTTTATAGGTTTATTGGCTGGCTGGGTAAAATTGTAAATTGTCCCTAGTGTGTGTTGGATGGTGTTAGTGTGCGGGGATCACATGTCAGCATGGACTTGGTGGGCCGAAGGGCCTGCTTCCACGCTGTGTGTCTAAACTAAACTCAACTGGATCCTCAATTCAACTTAACAATGTAAAAAACGCCCTGAATACTGTATGTTTACGAAAGAACTACAGATGCTGCAAAAGTCAAAGGTGGACAAAAATGCTGGAGAAACTCAGCGGGTGAGGCAGCATCTGAGGAGCGAAGGAATAGGTGACATTTGGGGTCAAGACCCTTCTTCAGACTGATGTGTGGGGGGAGGGGGACGAGGAAAGGAAGAAGGGGAGACAGTGGGCTGTGGGAGAGCTGGGAAGGGGAGGGGAAGGAGGAAGAAAGCAGGGACTACCTGAGATTGGAGAATGTAAACTACGCAAGTGAAATATGAGGTGCTGCTCCTCCAATTTGCGGTGGGACTCACTCTGGCCATGGAGAAGGCCCAGGACAGAAAGGCCCTTCCTCTCCCCTTCCCAGCTCTCCCACAGCCCCAGTCTCCGCCTCTTCCTTTCTTCTTCCCACCCCCCCCACCCCCACATCAGTCTGAAGAAGGGTCTCGACCCGAAACGTCACCTATTTCCTTCGCTCCATAGATGCTGCCTCACCCGCTGAGTTTCTCCAGCATTTATGCCTACCTGAATACTGTATATTCACTTTACGGTTTACATAAGTCTATTTAGCAGAATGCTGCTTGGATTAGAGAGATTCAGCCACAGGGCGAAAATTGGATTGTTTAGTGTTGTTGCCGTGTTGTTGTTAGCTTAGAGATACAGGGTGGAAGCAGGCCCTTCGGCCCACCGAGCCCACACCGACCAGCGATCCCCGAACTCTAGCGCCATCCCTGCACACTGGGGAGCAATTTACAATCTTTACCGACGCCTATTAACCTGCACGCAACTGCACGTCTTTGGAGTGCGGGAGGAAGCCGGAGCTCCTGGAGAAAGCCCACGCAGGTGGCGGGGAGAAGGCACAAACCCTATGCAGACAAGCAGTCCCTCAGACGGGATTGAACCTGGGTCTCTGGCGCTGCAAGGCAGCACCTCTACCGCTACACCACCGTGCCTCCCGGTAAATGTCCCAAACATTTCTCCTCTAAATAACTGGACCAGATCAGAAACATTTATTATAATTTTTGTTGACTTAATCCCAGAAAATGTTTTAAATTATTCAATTCAAAATATAACTTCATACAATATACAAGTCCCCTGGTATATGTTCAAATGCTTTCATCTCAAGAATAACTTTTGAACAACGCCCCGACTATTCTGCAGTGTGATTTTTGGGAATAATGATGATGCGGATAAATATATCTTTTTGACATTTGTGATCTCCCAATTCGCAATAGGTTTTTCGCTTTCTTTCCGAGAAAATGCATTTTCTTTGCGGCAAGGTAGAGTTTGCTGCCTTACGGCGCCAGAGTGCCCGGGTTCGATCCTGACTACGGGGGCCGTCTGTCTGTACGGAGTG
>CM069134.1:126826808-126869308 GCA_035221665.1 Okamejei kenojei | reverse complement strand
GGTCCAAGGACCCCGACAGTCTTGTCAGGTGCGGCAGAGGTTCACTTGCACCTCCATCAAGTGACACTTGCTTTCCACCTCTCTCCAACCCTCCCCCCCCCCCCCCCCCTTTCCTGTTCTCCGAAGGAAGGAACTGCAGATGCTGGTTTAAACCGAATTTAGAACAAAAAGCTGGAGCAATGTTATCTTATTGAAACATACAAGATAAGATTATTAAGGGTTTGGACACGCTAGAGGCAGGAAACATATGTTGGGGGAGTCCAGAACCAGGGGCCACACAGTTTAAGAATAAAGAGTAAGCCGTTTAGAACGGAGACGGGGAAACACTTTTTTCCTGACAGAGAGTGGTGAGTCTGTGGAATTCTCTGCCTCAGAGGGCGGTGGAGGCAGGTTCTCTGGATGCTTTCAAGAGAGAGCTAGATAGGGCTCTTAAAGATAGCGGATATGGGGAGAAGGCAGGAACCGGATACTGATTGTGGATGATCAGCCATGATCACATTGAATGGCGGTGCTGGCTCGAAGCGGCGAATGGCAACTCCGGGCCCAAAGTATTATCTATCGTCCATGTAACTCAGCGGGAAGGCAGCATCTCTGGAGAGAAGGAATGGGTGACATTTCCCGGTTCGAGACCTATTCTACATTTTCCTTGATCCTCATTTCCTTTGCCGTGTGTTCACACCTTCACACTTCCTTATCTATCTATCTCCCTTCCCTCCCCCCCCCCCCCCCGGAGTAAGTCTTGAAGCAGGAAGGGTCTCGACCCGAAACGTCACCCATCCTCCTCTCAGAGATGCTGCCCGTCCCGGTGAGTTAATAGACAATAGGCAATAGAGGCAGGGGTAGGCCATTCGGCCCTTCGAGCCAGCACTGCCATTCAATGCTGATCCAGCTACTCCAGCTCTTTGCGTCTATCACGCTAAACCTATGCATGCACCGCTCTCTTCCTTGAAACACAAATTATAAACGGTGAAAGACCTCTGAGCCTTAAAAACGCACTGCGATTTGGCCTTGTAATAATATCTGCAACTCCAAATAGCTTTAGGTAAATCACTTCTATTGTTCCCGTTAAACGCGGACTTTTGATCTCAGGGGTGAGGATAATGGAAACAGTGTGAGCCCAATTGGCAAAATAGAAAGATCTACACGATGAGATAAAGTACCGCTAAGCCCAGAATTCATTTTGCCCTTTCTCATCCGCTAATTTAAATCGTTCACAGTGAAAAGAGCCTTAATCAAAATCAGTCCGAACAAAGGGAAGAGTAATTCCCCAGCCCGCACGGCAAATAATTTCATTAAAATCAGCTCAGTAAGTCACAGCGATCCACTTAGACCAAGCTTGAGTATTACACTGTAGGATTACTGGCACTTTTAAGTGCGGATTCCACAGATGGTGTCAATATTGGAAGAGGGGAAGAGTCTATTAATCAGTAGCACAACAGCTTGCGAGGAGGCTTACTGCAGCTCGAGGGTGCTTCTCCTTCCTCCTCCTTTAGCTCTTGGTTTTTTCCTCCTCCTCCCCTCAACGAAGGCCTCATCAGAAAATCCTTGCCCTTTGCTGCGAACGCACTTTGCCCCGCCCCTCTGCAAAGAGTACTTACACTTGAGGGCCTGTCCCACTTACGTGTCCTTGGCACGCAAATTAGGCGACCTCGCCGAGACGGTCGAGCGAAGGTCGGGCGCGATCACACGCGTACGCACAGCCGTCTGGGGCGCGAGACGTCATTTGAAGATGGAGTCACAAAGATGGTGACTCAGCGGGACCGGCAGCGTCTCTGGGAGAGAAGGAATGGGTGACGTTTCGTGTCCAGACGTCACCCATTGCTTCTCTCCAGAGGTGCTGCCGGTCCCGCTGATTTAATCCTGCATTTTGTGTCTACCTTCAATTTTCTTGGCCCCACTCTGGGAGTAGAAGTGGGAGCGGATCCGGATCCGCAACGGCCGTGAGCCCCAGGCCGAGCTCGCCGATCGTTTGCCTGCTTCTGCTGCTGGTGTAGGTGAGACGTTGCGTGGCGCCTGGGTCTTGGGCCTGTCCCACTTTGGCCGTCAGCTCCGCGACAGGCCGTTGGCGCGCGAAGGTCTCGGTCACTGCAAGACTTTCGGAGCCCCACGCGATGTCGGGAGCGCAAATCTCCATACCCTTCCACGCTTCTACGCCCCAAGCGACCACGAGGTTGCGTAATTTGCGAGCCAAGGACGCGTAAGTGGGACAGGCCCTTTAGCCTCCTCTTTCCGACAAAGTGCCACCGGAGGAGACAGGCACAAAGTGCTGGAGTTAAGGGCCTGTCCCACTTTCACGACCTAATTGAAGACCTTTTTTACTCGTGGACATTTTTCATCAGGCTGGAAAAAACGCCCCGACCTGCTTGATGCCACGAGTACCTACGACTAGCATCACGACCTACCTACGACCTACCTAAGTCCTTGTGACGACCATGCTGCGAGTACGAGTCAAGGGCAAACTCGGCAGAGGCCGTGAGTTAGGTCGTGAAGGTGGGACAGGCCCTTAACTCAGCGGGACAGGCAGCATCTCCGGGGAGAAGGGATGGGTGACGTCTCGGGTCGACACCCGTTCTTCAGACCGTGCGTCAGGAGGGAGAGGGAGACACCAGGGATATGGAAAGGGGAAGGTGTGAAGACGAGGGATCAAAGGGGACAAAGTTCAAGGAAAATGACGAACGTATTTGAAGACAGACACAAAATGCTGGAGTAGGTCAGCGGGTCAGACAGCATCTCTGGACAAAAGGAATAGGTGACGTTTCGTGTCCGAGACTTTTCTTCAAACTGATTGCAGGGGTCAAGGGGAGGGGGGGGGGGCATTAAGAAAGCTGGATGAGAGGAGGGGCAGGACAAGGCCTGGCAGGTAAGAGGTTGAAACAGGTGAGGGAGGGTTCAGATAGGCAGATGATTGAGACCAGCCACGTTCGAATGGCAGAGCAGTATCGACGGGCCGAATGGCCTAATTCTGCTCCTATCTCTAATGAGTTTAGAAGGTGAGAGGGAAAAGATTTAACAGGAATCCGAGGGGCACCTTAGTCACACAGAGGGTGGGTGGGTGTATGGGACAAGCTGTCAGAGGAGGTGGTTAAATCCGGTATTATAACAACATTTTAAAATACATTTGGACAGGTACATGGATAGGAAAGGTTTTGATGAATATGGAGGGAGGTGTGAGCAGCATGGATGGGGGATTCTTGGTTGGCATGGGCAAGTTGGGCCTAAGAGCCTGTTTCCTTGCTGAATGACTCCATGATTCAAGTACGGTGAATATGGTTGAAGTATATGATGAGTACCAGAGGGAGATGAGAATGCAATATTCCTTAAATTGCAGCAAGGCAATTAAATACATTTAAATTTAAATGTAAGATTGACAGTGACATAATTCAAGTAATAACTATGCCATTGCTCTAAATATTTAAAAACTCTAAATATAAATTCTTTAATCTAAATCTTTAACAAATCCTCCCAAAATCCAAAAATCAGCATTTTGACATTTCCCATTATTTCTTATGTGTTTTATTCTGGGAATTCAGGTACAGCAGGCAGTGAAGAAAGCGAATGGCATGTTGTCCTTTATAACAAGAGGAGTCGAGTATAGGAGCAAAGAGATTCTTCTGCAGTTGTACAGGGCCCTAGTGAGACCACACCTGGAGTATTGTGTGCAGTTTAGGCCCCCTAGTTTGAAGTAGGACATTCTTGCTATTGAGGGAGTGCAGCGTAGGTTTACAAGGTTAATTCACGGGATGGCGGGACTGTCATATGCTGAGAGAATGGAACGGCTGGGCTTGTACACTCTGGAGTTTAGAAGGATGAGAGGATATCTCATTGAAACCATGTAAGATTGTTAAGCGTTTGGACACGCTAGAGGCAGGAAACATGTTCCCGATGTTGAGGGAGTCCAGAACCAGGGGCCACAGTTTAAGAATAAGGAGTAAGGCATTTAGAACGGAGACGAGGAAACACTTTTTCTCACAGAGGGTTGTGAGTCTGTGGAATTCTCTGCCTCAGAGGGCGGTGGAGGCCGGTTCTCTGGATGCTTTCAAGAGTGAGCTAGATAGGGCTCTTAAAGATAGCGGTGTCAGGGGTTATGGGGAGAAGGAAGATTGGGGATGATCAGCCATGATCACATTGAATGGCGGTGCTGGCTACTCCTGCACCTATTGTCTTTTGATCCAACACGTGTGAGAGAAAGAGACAGAGACAGACAGTCAGTCCGGACACACACACGTAGAGAAGTCGTAGTCCCTCCTGTCATTCACAGCTATTTTGATTCTGAGGTTCTCTTTCACCATGGCTTACTTTTCTCTGCATCGAACCTCCCTCCGTTCCACCACACAGAGTTTGAAAAGTCGTACCCAATTTTGTAGCCAATTTTATCCTTATGCTCTCTCATCTTTTACCTGATGTTTTATGAACATTTTGTACTGCAGAAACAGCAGGTACAGTAAACACAGTACAAAGGGGAGGCCTCCATTGTGTCCGGAAACGTGGCTGACTTCAGGTCAGGACTTCAGGTCAGACTGAAGCATCTGTCTATTGTCTATTGTCTATTGAATTGCTTTAAAAGTGGCAGTTGGGAAAACAGAAGACAAATCAAGAGTCTTTCGACTTTAGAGATACAGCGTAGATCCAGGCCCTTTAGGCCCACCAGGTCCGTGCCAACCAGAGGTCACCCAGTACACTCACACACACGAACCTACACATTAGTGACAATTTACAATTTTAACGAACCTGTACGCCTTTGGAGTGTGGGAGGAAAACGAAGACCTCACAGAAAACCCACGCAGGGTGGCGCAGCAGTAGAGCTGCTGCCTTACAGCGCCAGAGACACGGGTTCGATCCTGACTACGGGCGCTGTCTGTACGGAGTTTGTACGTTCTCCCCGTGACCTGCGCGGGTTTTCTCCGAGATCTTCAGTTTCCCCCCACACTCCAAAGACGGACAGCGGTGTATGTACTGTTGGTTAATTGGATTGTTATAAAAGTAAAATGACTCTAGTGTGTGTAGGGTGGTGTTAATGTGCGGTGATCGCTGGTCAGTGCGGGCTCGGTGGGCCGAAGGGCCTGTGTCCCACTGTATCTCTATCCTAAACTAAAACGTAAGGTAAGGTAAATTCGTCAGGTGCTCTGGTTTCCTCCCACACTCCAAAGACGTACAGGTTTGTAGGCTATCGGAATCAATAGACAATAGGAGGAGTAGGCCATTCGGCCTTCGAGCCAACACCGCCATTCAATGTGATCGTGGCTGACCATCCCCAATCAGTACCCCGTTCCTGCCTTCTCCCCATATCCCCTGACTCCGCTATCTTTAAGAGACCTATCTAGCTCTCTCTTGAAAGTATCCAGAGAATCAAGGGATATGGGGAGACAGCAGGAACAGGGGTACTGTTTTTGGATGATCTGCCACGTTTTATATTGAATGGCGGTGCTGGCTTGAAGGGCCAAATGGCCTCCTCATGCATTTATTTTCTATGTTTCTATGCCCCTAGTGCACAGGATGGTGCCAGTCAGCGTACCTCAGTAGAGTCCTAAGAGTCGAGAGAGTTTAATTGTCATACGTACCGAAACGGAGCATTGAAACTCATGCGTGTTTCCGCACGGCAGTGGGGCTGTGTAACCCGCCGGTGTGGCCTTCACGTACCTCAGTGACGCTGGTGAGACCAGTAGCAGCTTCCAGTGCCCGCACCAGCAGATGGTACAGGTGATGCTCGCTTTCATAATCAATGCTGTGTATCAGACTCAGCTCGCCATTGTGTTGGTTGATCGTGAAGATGTTGCTGGGATTTATCAACAGCGAGTAGGAGAGGGATCGTCTCTGGAATGAAACGGCTTCCACAACTGCAATTCTACCAAAAGAAAACACAAACGCTGATCAAAAGCTGCTACTTATTAATTATTAATTATTTTAACTGCTAAAGGGCCTGTCCCACCTGGCGATTTTTTTGTTTTTTCGGCGACTGCCGGCGTCATATCAGGGCCGCCAAAAGGTTTGGAACAGTTCAAAATCCAGCGGCGACCAAAAAGATGCTGCGCACACTTGACAAAAACGCCGCGCGCCAATACGGCGTCACGCCCCAAATTTTTCGGTGAATGATGCCGGCGATCGCCGAAAACAATCGGCAAGCGGGACAGGCCCGTTACTAATTATTAACAACTTCTCTTATGTGAAGCAAGGAGAGGGAAGAATTACGTCATCTTTCGCTTCGCTCCTTACAAAGCCGTGTGCGACCGTGACCGCAACTTCTGCTGAAGTGCGGACGGCCGTTGGCTCGCTAGGAGCTCACCCGCCCTTTGACGGGTCTTGCTTTTGGTCCTGCTGGGGGTCCACAGACCCCCTCCTCACCTGGCAAACCGGGCGGGGGAGACGGGCTAGTTGCCGACTATCCGACCATGGCACGGGTAGCACGGGACTACATGGTACCCGTGGGGGGGTGGGGGGGAGGGGGGGGGACGACGACGCCCTCCTGGCTTCTAAATGGGTGCACCATAGTGATCAGAGCCAGATTAGGCCATTCAGCCCATCAGATCTACTCTGCCATCCAATCATGGCTGATCTGGAAGCAGAGAAAAATAGGTGCAGGAGTAGGCCATTCGGCCCTTCTGGCCAGCACCGCCATTCAATATGATCATGGCTGATCATCTAAAATACATTTAAATTTAAATGTAAGATTGACAGTGACCTAATTCAAGTAATAACTATGCCATTGCTCTAAATATTTAAAAACTCTAAATATAAATCCTTTAATCTAAATCTTTAACAAATCCTCCCAAAATCCCAAACCCGTTCCTGCTTTTTCCCCATGTTTCTTGATTCCTTTAGCCCTAAGAGCTAAATCTAACTCTAAAACATCCAGTGAATGGACGAGCTAGAAACGCTTGGAAAAATGTTCCCAATGTTGGGCGAGTCCAGAACCAGGGGCCACAGTCGTAGAATAAAGGGGAGGCCATTTAGGACTGAGGTGAGAAAAAACGTTTTCACCCAGAGAGTTGTGAATTTGTGGAATTCCCTGCCACAGAGGGCAGTGGAGGCCAAGTCACTGGATGGATTTAAGAGAGAGTTAGATAGAGCTCTAGGTGCTGGTGGAGTCAAGGGGTGTGGGGAGAAGGCAGGCACGGGTTATTGATTGGGGACGATCTGCCATGATCACAATGAATGGCGGTGCTGGCTCGAAGGGCTGAATGGCCCCCTCCTGCACTTATTTTCTATGTTTCTATGAATTGGCCTCCACTGCCGTTTGTGGCAGAGAATTCCACTGCCTCCGTCAGGGACAATGGATTCTGCCGCATCCATCTCTCCTTCCTAACCCCATTCTCCTGCCTTCTCCCCATAACCCCTGACACCCGTACCCATCAACATGTAAACATATTTTCCGATACACCACCGAAGCTCTGCGGGCAGCGTGATTGTAATCGTGTACCGTCTCTTCTTTGATTGGATCGCACGTAAACAAAAGCTGTTTACTGTACCTCAGTACACGTGACCATAATAAACTAGACTTTAGAGATAAGGGGCGGTAACAGGCCCCTTTGACCCACGGGGTCCTCGCCGTGCAACGATCACCTCGTACACTAGCCAGCACACTAGCATCTTCTCAGCTACCATCTACCTCACTAGAGATCCTCACAATATCTTTGATTGGACTTAATTTTGCACCGGACGTTTTTCCCTTTATGTGTAGGAAATAACCGCAGATGCTGGCTTAAATCGAAGGTTGACACAAAATGCTGGAGTGACAGCGGGATAGGCAGCATCTCTGGAGGGGAGGGTCGGACGTTGTGTCTATCTTCAGTGTAAACCAGCATCTGCAGTTCCTTCCTATGACCGTATGAAACTTGAGTAAGTTTTGGACTTACAAAGATTTTGGAAAATCTCTATTCCTTTGCAAATTGTGTATCAGGCACACTCCTGGTCTAATACATTTGGCTTTTGTTGGTTTATCTTGCCCCTGAAAAGTAGTAAACACTGCCCGGTCCATCATCGGCTCTGACCTCCCTTCCATCGGGGAGATCTATCGCAGACGCTGCCTCAAACAGGCTGGCAGCATCATCAAGGACCCACACCACCCTGGCCACACACTCATCTCCCCGCTACCTTCAGGTAGAAGGTACAGGAGCCTGAAGACTGCAACGACCAGGTTCAGGAATAGCTACTTCCCCACAGCCATCAGGCTATTAAACCTGGCTCGGACAAAACTCTGAACATTAATAGCCCATTATCTATTTATTTGCACTTTATGTTTATTTATTCATGTGTGTATATATTTATTTAATGGCATATGGACACACTGACCTGTTCTGTATTCATGCCTACTACAGACAATAGAAAATAGACAATAGACAATAGGTGCAGGAGTAGGCCATTCGGCCCTTTGAGCCAGCACCGCCATTCAATGTGATCATGGCTGATCATCCCCAATCAGTACCCCGTTCCTGCCTTCTCCCCATATCCCCTGACTCCGCTATCTGTAACAGCCCTATCTAGCTCTCTCTTGAAAGTATCCACAGAACCTCCCTCCACCTGAGGCAGAGAATTCCACAGACTCACAACTCTCTGTGAGAAAAAAGTGTTTCCTCGTCTCCGTTCTATAAGATCCCTCTCATCCTTCTAAACTCCAGAGGTACTCCAGTTCTGTTCGACCCTGTTCTGTTGTGCTGAGGCAATGCAAGAATGTCATTGTCCTATCAGGGACACTTGACAATAAACTCTCTTGAATCTTGAATCTATAACAATGCACAGGATTGAATTTAATTTGCTTCTTAAAATTAAAACACTTCTATCTGATGGGAATTGAAAGTCGACCAACCATTCTTCCCATTATTAGACCTTTAATTCCAGAGCTACATTTCACAGGTTTGCAGTTTAACTGAAACACTACTTTCAGATTTTTTAAACATGTGATTGCATCAGCTGCTCTATTGAGCCGTTCATTTCAGTTTAGGTTTAGATTACTTTAGTGCAGTTCAGTTTATCGTCACGTGTACCGAGGTGCAGTGAAAAGCTTTATTGTGGCGTGCGATCCAGTCAGCGGAGAGACAATACATGATTACAATTGGTTTCTTCCCAGCTGTTATCAGGCAACTGAATCATCCTGCCACAACCAGAGAGCGGTGCTGAACTACTATCTACCTCTTTGGTGACCCTCGGACTGTCCTTGATCGGACCTTGCTGGCTTTACCTTGCACTAAACGTTATCCCCTTCTCATGTATCTGTACGCTGTAAATGGCTCGATTATTTTTCACACTGAAGTCTGGCTCAGCCAGTGGCACCTAGGACTAGACTGGGTGACAGCCAAGAATAGTCTGGTGACTACTGGAGAGACAGTTGACGGCACGGGAAGTCGGCGCCCGGGACGGGCTGTGTTAGCACCCCAGTCTGTGTCTTTCGTGAGAAAGTCATCCAACAAAGCTACGGAAAGGCCTAATGAACCACCGTGGCCTAAACATCCATCAGGCGAGAATGAAATGCTCGGAGAAGGAGTGAGAGGTGCAGGGCACAGGCCTTGAACCTGGTGAGATGCAGGAGGAGCCCGGCCAGGCCTCACCCCACAGGGCCCAGTCCCCCCCACGCACTAGAGTCTCCCAACCCCCGCACAGTGGTTACTAAGATGGCTGATCCGTGGGCGGTTGCTGCTGGGGCCTGGTCAACCCCGGCGGGGTCGCCTGGGCGAGGGAGTCTGATGTTGTGAGACCCGAAACACCCGACGACCCCAGGTCACATCACTGAGGATGCGTCCCAGCGCATCGAGAAGATGTATATTTTTCACTTGTGTTGTCTTTCCGCTGACTGGTTAGCAGGCAACAAAAGCTTTTCACTGTACCTCGGTACACGTGACAATAGACTGAACTGTAGTCACGCACTCCACAGTGCACTGATACAGGAGACAGGGAATAACAAGATAAAGTCCAGCAAATTATGATTAAAGATAGATGAAGAGTTCAGTACAAAATCCCGGAGCACCGCGCGATACGGCGCACAACTCCATACCCCTCCGCGCTTCTCAGTGGGACCGGCCCCGTGCAGCCACACAACGCCTCAACGCGACGACAAGGTCTCGTAATTTGCATGCCAAGGACATGTAAGTGGGACAGGGCCCTCAGACAGGGAGGTTTTCTTTCACATAGCCTGGTGTGAAGAGTGTCCGTGATTGAATTGAATGATTGAACAGTACAGCACGGAAACAGGCCCTTCGGCCCACCAGGTCCACGCCGGCCATCGATCACCCGTTCACACTAGTTCCACGTTACCCAGCTTTCATATCCACTTGCTACACACCAGCCAGGGGAAATTCAATTCGCAGGTTCCAATTAACCTACAAAGAACCGCATTTCTTTGGGATGAGGGAGGAGGCCGGAGCACCCGGAGGAAACCCGTCTGGCCACAGGGAGAACGTGCAAACTCCACACAGACGGAGCCGGAGGTCAAGATCGAGCGACAGAAGCCAATTCACCGACGTTTGTGTCGATGAGAAAAATTAAAGCATCCAAAAAGGGAATTAAGAATGGTTTAAAATACCAAATTCATTACAATTTCACTTAGAATTGAGGCTTAAATTCTTTTACCAGCGCTTAACAAAAGCAGGACAGTAGCACAGCGGGTGGCCTGGAGTCACTGCCGCGCAGCGCCAGAGACCCGGGCTCGATCCTGACCACGGGTGCTGTCTCTATGCAGTTTGTATGTTCTCCCCGTGACCGCGTGGGTTTTCTCCGGGTGCACTGGTTTGCTCCCACACTCCAGAGACGTACAGGTTAATAGGTTGGCTAGCCTCTGGAAATTGCTTCTAGTGTGTAGGATAGCACTGATGTACGGGTTGGTGTGGACTCGGTGGGCTGAAGGACCAGTTTCCGTACTGCATCTCTAAACTAAACTGGACTAAAGTAAAGGAAAGTGAACTAAACTAAACTAACCTATGTTTTGTATCGATGCTGGATTATGCCAAAGATAGGCACTTCTGGGGTAACTCAGCGGGTCAGGCAGCATCTCTGAAGACAAGGGAGTTGGTGAAGTTTGAGGTCGGAACCCTTCTCCAGTCTGAAGAAGGGTGACGACCTGAAACATCGCCCATCCTTTTTCTCCAGAGATGATGCCTGACCCGCTGAGTTACTCCGGCACTTTGTGTCTAAGCTGTGCTTTCCTGGAATATCGTGTCTGCCGGTGCAGGATGTGACATGTGACATTTGCGGACAACATCCGGGACGTGTCTGTTGGCTACTGAAGTTGGCGGTGCCTTACACAATTAGGCTCCGTCAGTCGCTACTCACGGCAGTCCCGCTGGGGTGTTTTCAGAGACAAACACGCTGTAGGAGACGTTGGTGAACTGCGGGGGCCTGGAGCCCACCAGGACGAAAACGGAAGCGGGACGTCCTTTCTTTCCGCACTTATCGACGGCCAGCACCGTCAACACATACTCGTTGTCCCTCACCAGCGCAAGCCAGTGGTCCTGATGATGCCGGAGCTTCTGTCAACTTCAAACCTCTCCTCTCCCCCTGCAGGTAGAAGTCACGGCAGGTTAGCCACATGAAGAGAGAACACAACGCGAGTCCGAGCCTGTAGCCAGTGAGTTATTCCCGTTACATTTCCGCTCCGCGGCGAGGAGGAAACAGGCCCTTTGGCCCAGCCCTTCGCCCACAGCGGCGACTGCGGAGGGTTGTGGTCCCGACCACGGGGGAAAATGGAGGAGGACTGGCTAAACTTTGTGCCTTCCACCACAATGATGAATGAATGCTGTGGTGGATGTTTGTGTCAACTTTTTATTGTGTATCGTGTGTGTTTTTTTTTAATTGAACCGCTGCTGGCAAATTCATTTCACTGCGCCTTATCGTGACGAATAAATCTGACTTGACTTGACTAAACTTGACTTGAACTCATCCGCGCCGACCCATACGAGCTGATCCCACTTGCCCGCATTTGGCCCATTCAAAGACTAAACTCATCTCAGGGCGCAGCGGTAGAGTTGCCGCCTCACAGCGCTTGCAGACTCAGGTTCGATCCCCGCTACCCGTGCTTTTCTGTACCTTCTCCCCGTGACTTACGCGGGTTTTCTCCGAGAATGGTTTTCCCCCCACACCCCAAAGGCGTGCAGGCTAATTGGCTTTGGTATAAATGTAAAATATGATCCCTGGCGTCGAATCGTGACCATGTGCGGGGATCGTTGGTCGGTGCGGACTCGGTGGGCCGAAGGGCCTGTTTCCGCTCTCTGTCTCTACACTAAACTACATTTGTAGGGAGGGACCGCGGGTGCTGCTTTAAACCAAAGATAGACTCAACATGTTGAAGTGACTCAGCGGGGACAAGCAGCATCTCTGGGGAGAAGGAATGGGCGACATTTCGGGTCGAGACCCTTCGGACTAAATCTGCCTGTAAGTGATCCATATACTTCTTTTCCCTGCATGTCCATGTGCCTATCTAAGCGTCACTATCGTATCTGCCTCCAACACCACCCCTGGCAATGCGTTCCAGGCCCCCACCACCGTGTAAAAACACCCTGTGCATCTCCAGCAAACCTTCCCCCTCTCACCTTATAGCTATGCCCTCAAATGTTGGATATTTCTACCCCGGGGAAAAGGTTCTGCCTGTCTACCGTATCTGTGTCTCTCACAATTGTATGAGAGGTCACCTCAGCCTTCGACGTTTGGCCCATTCTGTATCTTCACAAGGTCATTAGTGATAGGAGCAGAATTAGGCCATTTGGCCCATCAAGTCTACTCCGCCATTCAATCATGGCTGATCATAATGTCCAGATTTTAAAAATGTTTTATGAACATTTAGGCACATTGCCTTTAACTTTTCTTTAACTTTTATTCAAAACGTTTCAAACATTTGAATAAATATGATGCAAATTCTTGGAAAATTATCCTTGAAAATCGTTTTCCGTTTTTGAAGCATGAAACTGTAAATTAAGAAATATTTCTCTCTGCATTGTACTCATAGGTTCTAGGAGCAGATTTAGACCATTCAGCCCATCAAGTTTGTTCCACCATTCAATCTTTCCCTCAACCCCATTCTCTCCCCATAACATAGAAACATAGAAAATAGGTACAGGAGGAGGCCATTCGGCCCATCGAGCCAGCACTGCCATTCATTGTGATCATGGCTGATCGTCTCCTATCAATAACCCGTGCCTGCCTTCTCCCCATATCCCTTGACTCCACTAGACCCTAGAGCTCTATCTAACGCTCTCTTAAATCCATCCAAAGACTTGGCCTCCACTGCCCTCTGTGGCAGGGAATTCCACAAATTCACAACTCTCTGGGTGAAAACGTTTTCTCTCACCTCAGTCTTAAATGACCTCCCCTTTATTCTAAGACTGTGGCCCCTGGTTCTGGACTCGCCCAACATTGGTTCATGCATCGAGCTTGTCCAGTTCTTTTATAATTTTATATGTTTCTATAAAATACCCCCTCATCCTTCTAAACTCCAGTGAATACAAGCCTAGTCTTTTCAATTTTTCCTCATATGACAGTCCCGCCATCCCAGGGATCAATCTCGTGAACCTACGCTGCACTGCCTCAATCACAAGGATGTCCTTCCTCAAATTAGAAGACAAAAACTGCACACAATCCTCCAGATGTGGTCTCACCAGAGCCCTATGCAACTGCAGAAGAACCTCTTTACTCCGATACTGAAAATCCTCTTGTTATGAAGAGGGTTATAAACCTCTGACACCCGTATTAATCAAGAATCTATCTATGCCTTAAAGATATTCATTGACTAGGCCTCCACAGCCTTCTGTGGCATAGAATTCCACAGATTCACCACCTTCTGACTAAAGGAATTCCTCCTCATCTCCGTCCGAAAGGATCGCCCTTTAATTCTGAGGCTGTGACCTCTGGTCCTAGACTCTCCCACTAGTGGAAACATCCTCCCCACATCCTCCCTCTCCAGGCCTCAGGAGTAAATACATGGGATCGGCTTCAACATCATCTAAAAACCTTGCATAAGATAATTTAGGATATTAGTGCGATCAGTAGTTCGAGAAGGATCTCAATTTTTCAAACGATATTATTTCTGCAGGGGTAAGTGATATTGCATATATAACGAACATTTTTTATTGAAAACCTCAAACAAACGTCATGTGGATATTAGATTTTTTTCGTTAAATAATAAAGATCCCAATCATTTTGTCCCTGACCCGCTCACAATAATCAATGGGTTCACATGAAGATATTTATCATGTTACATTTCCACACAGCCCAAGTCTTTTCTGCGAACACGAGCCTGGAAATCCCTCGATACTCCACCATTTACCCATCTTAAGGATGCCTCAGTGGTATTATCGCGACACTGTATTACCAGAGTCTTATTAGCAATGCGGGCAGTGGGCAGGTGCTGTAGACCTGCACGGGAAGGTAGACGCTCCCTCCCCCACGAGTCTCGGGCAGGTGGGGTTCGTCAGCCTGGGGGCAGTCCATCTAGGAGCGGGGAAACTCTGATTTAAATCCTCCACTGCCTTGTGGCCATATCCAGTCATGGAAAAGGCTCCTGGAGTAAACCTCAAGAAAATCCGGAGTCGGAGCCCCCAAGGCAGTTCGTCGTTGTCTACAACCTCGCTCTGGCAGCTCCTGCGACGGCGCTGGTGCCAAACTGTAACGGCCCTGCTGTTCCTTTGGATCGATCAGCGACGTGGAGAGGGGGGACGTGCTGCATGGGCAACAGCCTGTCCTCCATATGACATCGCCCAGGCTCGCATCCGACCAGGATGCATCACCCATGGTCAGTCATGACCGAGGGGGGCCCACTATTAGCAATGTAATGTTATCCGTGAAAATGATCAGAAAAATTGTTGCTCTTCTGATTTTGAAATACCTCAAAGTCATTAACTAGTTAGCAGGTCCCCCTTTAAACCAGTTCAAAGGTTGGAACGTTATTTTGTTTTAATTTATCAAAATTGCGCTGTAAATGTTTAAAAAGTTAATGTTTTAGAAATTCTCACAGTTTAAATATTAATAAGGTCCTAAGGAACAGGAGTGGAATTAGGCCATTCGGCCCATCAAGTCAACTCTGCCGTTCAATCATGTCTGATCTATCTCTCCCTCCGAACCCCATTCTCCTGCCTTCTCCCCATAACCTCCGACACCCGTGCTGATCGAGAATCTATCGACCTCTGCCTTAAAAATATCCACTGATGTGCGCCCACTGATCCACTAAATGTGTTAGTTGAGTTTAGTTTAGTTTAGAGATACAGCGGGGAAACAGGCCCTTCGGCCCACCGAGTCCGCGCCGACCATTTGCGCCCGTTCTATGTTTAGTTTCGAGATGTACGACTCGGAAACAGGCCCTTCGGCCCGCAGAGTCCGCGCCGACCTGCCATCCCCGCACGCCGGGGACAATTTGACAATTTTACTGAAGCCAATTAAACCTGCAACCCTGCACGTCTTTGGAGTGTGGGAGGAAACCAGAGTAGTTTAACTTTGGCATCACGTCCAGCACAGGCATGGTGGGCTGAAGGGCCTGTTCCTGCGCTGTGTTGTTCTATTTAAGCCGCCATCATGTCAATGATTGTTCAGAGACAACAAAACACGGCTAAAAATATTTTCTTGATTTTTTCTGCTTTGTTTCCTCACTGATACGCGATGGCCTCGGGAGATGATCTGTGTGTTCACAGTGGGTGACATGCCTGGTCTCATTTAGCGTGTGCAATATTTCACTTGCCCGTTGACATTAATGTCGAGCTCTCGAGTAGACTACAGGTGCACAGTAGAGAGCTTGCTGACCGGTTGCATCGTGGCCCGGTTCGGCAACTTGAGCGCCCACGAGCGGAAAAGGCAACAAAAAGTAGTCAACACTGCCCAGTCCATCATCGGCTCTGACCTCCCCACCATCGAGGGGATCTACCGCAGTCGCTGCCTCAAAGAGGCTGCCAGCATCATCAAGGACCCACACCACCCTGGCCACACACTCATCTCCCCGCTACCTTCAGGTAGAAGTTACAGGAGCCTGAGGCCTGCAACATCCAGGTTCAGGAATAGCTACTTCCCCACAGCCATCAGGCTATTAAACTCAACTCAAACAAAAATCTGAACATTAATAGCCCATTGCACTTTATCTGTTTATTTATGTGTGCATATATATATTCATTGGTATATGGACACACTGATCTGTTCTGTATTTATTTATGCCTACTATAGTCTGTTGTGTTGAAGCAAAGGAAGAATTTCATTGTCCTATCCGGAACACACGACAATAAACACTCTTGAATCTTGAATCTTGGCAGCAAAGTGGGCACCAGGTGACAGCAAAGATGTTGACAAACTGGAAAGGGTCCAGAGAAGATTTGCCAGGATGTTGCCAGGACGAGAGGGTGTGCGCTACAGGGAGAGGTTGAGTAGGCTGGGTCTCTATTCCTTCGAGCGCAGGAGGATGAGGGGTGAGTGTATGGTGGGTGGTGGGTGTATGGAACGAGCTGCCAGAGGAGGTAGTTGAGGCTGGGACTATCCCAACGTTTCAATGACAGGTACATGGATAGGACAGGTTTGGAGGGATATGGACCAAACACGCGCAGATGGGACTAGTGTAGATGGGACATGTTTGGCCGGTGTGGGCAAGTTGTGCCGAGGGGCCTGTTTCCACACTGTATCACTCTATGACTCTAAGTGCTGGTCAGGTTCACACAAGGTAGGGGACAAAAAACACACAAGTAAAACATTAATGGTAATATAATACCTGACAACTTGGAGAAAGCATGTGAGCATCTAACCCCACCCCAAGGGCGAGGGCACCTCCACATCAGGTGCAGGGGTGTTGGTAGAGGGATGGACCATAACGAGAAAGCAGGGAGTTCGTGGGCAGCACGGTGGCGCAGTGGTAGACCTCACAGCGCCAGAGACCCGGGTTCAATCCTGACTACGGGTGCTGCCTGTACGGAGTTTGCACGTTCTCCCCGTGACCTGCGTGGGTTCAATCCGGGTGCTACGGTTTCCT
Source organism: Okamejei kenojei (assembly GCA_035221665.1). Taxonomy (NCBI): domain Eukaryota; kingdom Metazoa; phylum Chordata; class Chondrichthyes; order Rajiformes; family Rajidae; genus Okamejei; species Okamejei kenojei. Next base: position 126,852,393 of record CM069134.1, on the reverse strand, counting down.
CCCACACTTCAAAGACTTACTGGTGTGAAGGTTAATTGGCTTCGGTAAAATAGTAAGTGTGTGTGTGTGTGGGATAGTCGCTAGTGTGCGGGATAGTGCGAGTGTACGGGGTGATCGCTGGTCGACGTGGGCTCGCTGGTCCGAGGGAAGGGCCTGCTTCCACGCTGGAGTCTGAGGAAAAATGGAGAAAGGAGAACCTTTTTGGTAGAATGAGGAGAGGGGAAAGACAACCGGACAACTTGTGTACTTGACACTGGTGGATGGATGAGGAAAGGCATGGTCCGAGGTACATGGATATCTACGCGTGAGTGCGGCATGGGAGATAGACAATAAACAATAGGCGCAGGAGTAGGCCATTCGGCCCTTCGAGCCAGCACCGCCATTCACTGTGATCATGGCTGACCATCCCACATTTCAGTTACCCCGTTCCTGCTTTCTCCCCATATCCCCTGACTCCGCTATCTTTAAGGGCTCTATCTTGAAAGTATCCAGAGAATTGCCTTCTGAGGCGACTGCCTTTTGAGGCAGAGTATTCCACAGACTCACAACTCTCTGGGTAAAAAAAGCTGCTCCTCATCTCCGTTCTAAATGGCCTACCCCTTATTCTTAAACTGTGGCCCCTGGTTCTGGACTCCCCCAACATCGGGACCATGTTTCCTGCCTCCTAACCCTTAATAATCTTACGTTTCAATAAGATTCCCTCTCATCCTTCTAACTTCCAGAGTATACAAGCCCAGTCGCTCCATCGTATCAATATATGACAGTCCCGCCATCCCGGGAATTAACTTTGTTTACCTAATCGGCACTCCCTCAATAGCAAGAATGTCCTTCCTCAAATTTGGAGACCAAAACGATTGAATGGCGGAGCAGATGGCTGCGGAGGCCAAGTCAGTGGACATTTTTAATGCGACCGGCCGACTTTCTTGCTTACCTTCCGTTAGAAAGTATTCCATTCCATCGGCAGAGTGATCGGAGTCATCCCAGGCGGATAGCTGGAAAACCGGGGAACCCTTGGCGGCATCCGGAGCTACGACTGTTAAATACTACCGGAACAGCTGCAACCTTGTCCCACACGGGAAAACCTCCACCCCCCCTTCCCTCGACAACATAATCGTCAGATGGCAAAACTCCTAGGTACCAATCATCACCTGCAACAAGCAGCACATTTAGACTCATGACCTTTTCTTACATCCGATGCAATTATTTTCCAATTAAATCTTAACGCTCAGTTTGCAGTTTGAGTTCCGTTCATTGTCACGTGTACCGAGGTACAGTGAAATGCTTTTTGTCGCGTGCTAACCAGTCAGCGGAAAGACAAGACTTGATTACAATCGAGCCATTTACACTGTACAGATCCATGATAAGGGAATAACGTTTAGTGCAAGGTAGTACACTGGAATTTGGAAGGATGAGCGGGGATCTTAGTGAAACATGTAAGATTATTAAGGGTTTGGACGCGCTGGAGGCAGGAAGCACGTTTCCGATGTTGGGGGAATCCTGCACCAGGGGCCACGGTTTAAGAATAAGGGGTAAGCCATTCAGGACGGAGATGAGGAAACACTTTTTCACACAGAGAGTGGTGAGTCTGTGGAATTCTCTGCCTCGGAAGATGGTGGAGGCCGGTTCTCTGGATGCTTTCAAGAGAGAGCTCTTAAAGGTAGCTGAATCAGGGGATATGGGGAGAAGGCAGGAACCAGGGTACTGATTGTGGATGATCAGCCACGATCACAGTAAATGGCGGTGCTGGCTCGAAGGGCCGAATGGCCTATCCTGCACCCTTTGTCTATTGTCTAAAAGCCAGCAAAGTCCGATCAAAAGGGTTACACAAAATGCTGGAGAAACTCAGCGGGTGTGCAGCAGCATCTAAGGAGCGAAGGAGATAGGCGACGTTTCAGGGTCGAGACCCTTCTTCAGACTGGTCAGGGATCAGGGAAACGAGGAGATATAGACGGTGATGTGGAGAGATAAAGAACAATGAAATGAAAGATATGCAAAAAAGTATCGATGATAAAGGGAACAAGCCATTGTAAGCCATTGTAAGCTGTTTGTGGTGTGAAAAATGAGAAGCTAGTGCGACTAGGGTGGGGGAGGGAGATAGAGATAGAGGGAATGCCAGGGCCCGAGGGCTGAGGGAGAGGTAGGAAGGGGAGGAGACAGCAAGGGTTAACAGAATTGAGAAAAATTCAATGTTCAAGCCCAAAGGATGCAGACTCCCCAAGCGGAATATGAGGTGCTGTTCCTCCAACTCCAAAATCCGATCAAAGATAGTCCGAAGGTCACCAAAGCGGTAGGTAGTAGTTCAGCACTGCTCTCTGGTTAGCTGTAGGATGGTTCAGTTGCCTGATAACCAGCTGGGAAGAAACCAATGGTAATCATATATTGTCTTTTCCATGACTGGATCGCACGCTACAAAAAAGCTTTTCATTGTACATCGGTACATGTGACAATAAACTAAACTACACTAAACTAATTCCAAACGAAACAAAAATAAACTACTCAATACTGCAGCTGATAAAGGAATACATTAGTTTAGTGTAGTTTAGAGATACAGCGTGGAAACAGGCCCTTCGGCCCACCGGGTCCGCGCCGACCAGCGATCCCGCACATTAACACTAATCCTACAACACTAGGGACAATTTACATTCATACCAAGCCCAATTAACCTACAAACCTGTACGTCTCAGGAGTGTGGGAGGACACTGAAGATCTCGGACAAAACCCACGTGGTCACGGGGGAGAACGTACAAACTCCGTAACAGACAGCGCCCGTGGTCGGGATCGGACCCGGGTCTCCGGCGCTGCGAGCGCGGTGAGGCAGCGACTCTACCGCCGCGCCACCTGTACCGTCCTCGCACGATAAGTGAATTACGTTTAGTGCACGGTAAAGCCAGCAACGTCCGATCAAAGGTAGTCCGAGGGTCACCAACGAGGTAGATAGTAGTTCAGCACTGCTTTCTGGTTGTGGTGGGAATGGTTCAGTTGCCTGATAACAGCTGGGGAGAAACCTGTAAATCTCCCCTTTAAAAAACATGCAATTGACGTGGCCTCCTGTGCAATCTGTCAATGAATTCCACAGATTCACCGCCCTCTGACGCAGCGGCACGGAGAGCAGCGGTACAGTCGCTGCCTTACAGCGCCAGAGACCCAGGTTCAATCCTGACTGTCCGTACGGAGTTTGTACGTTCTCCCAGTGACCACGTGGGTTTTTCTCTGGGGTTGCTCCGGTTTCCCCCCACACTCCATTTGGGCTCCTAATCTGAGGAAAGACATTCTTGCCGTAGAGGGGGTACAGAGAAGGTTCACACAGAATGATTCCTGGGATGTCAGGACTTTCATATGAGGAAAAGACTGGGATAGACTCGGCTTGTACACGCTAGAATTTAGAAGATTGAGGGGGCAATCCTTGTAGAAACTTGCAAAATTCTTAAGGGGTTGGCAGGCTAGATGCAGGAAGATTATTCCCGATGTTGGGGAAGTCCAAGGCCAAGGGTCACAGTTAAGGATAAGGGGGAAGTCTTTTAGGACCGAGATGAGAAAATCGTTTTTCACACAGAGAGTGGTGATCTGTGGAATTCTCTGCCACAGAAGGTCGTTGAGGCCAGTTCATTGGCCATATTTAAGAGGGAGTTAGATGTGGCCCTTGTGGCTGAAGGGATCAGGGGGTATGGAGAGAGAAGGCAGGGTACAGGATACCACAGGACAGCCATGATCACATTGAATGGCGGTGCAGGCTGGAAGGGCTGAATGGCCCTCTCCTGCACCGAATTTCTATGTTTCTATGTTTCTATGTTTCCAAAGATGTACAGGTTTGGAGGTTAGTTGGCTTTGGTAAAAAATATTGTAGTCAGGATCGAACCTAGGTTCTCTTGCGCTGTAAGGCAGCAACCTTGTGCAGGCAGAGGAGATTAGGTTTGCCAACCTGACATCAGAAGGTCATAAGGAGTAGAATGAGGCCATTCGGCCCATCATTTCTACCCTGCCATTCAATCGTGTCTGATCTATCTCTCCCTCCTATCCAATTCTCCTGCCTTCTCCCCCATAACCTCTGACACCCGTACTAATCAAGAATCTATCTATCTCTGCCTTAGCAATAGCCACTGACTTGGCCTCCACAGCCGTCTGTGGCAAAGAATTCCACAGATTCACCACCCTCTGACTAAAGAAATTCCTACCTAAAGGAACGCCCTTTAAATTCTGAGGCGATGACTCTAGTCCTCGACTCTCCCACCAGTGGGAACATCCTCTCCGCACCAACTCTACCCGAGCCTTCCACTATTCTGTCCGTTTCAATGAGGTCCCCCCCATCATTCTTCTCAACTCCAGCGAGTACAGGCCCAGTGCCGACAAATGCTCATCATAGGGCTAACCGGCCACTCATTCCTGGGATCATTTCCTGTAAACCTCCTCATGGACCCTCTCCAGAGCCAGCACGTCCTTCCTCGGATACAGGGCCCAACATGGCTTTGATCGGCAATGAAGGGCCAGTTCCCATGCTGTACAGTTTCTATGGACACAAAGCATGCTGCCTCCACTTGAATGACCCCAAGATGTCCATGAACTCTGATGCTGCCTGCGAAACTAATTCATATACTTACCCTTCTGTGAACGCAAGGAAGCTGCTATTTTAAATTTTACTTCCAGCTTAATTTCAAGTGTGTCTCCAGATTTACATTGCTGGCTTAATTAAGGATAATAATCTGTATTTCATCTGTTCTATTTAATATTTTACACATTCGTGTGAAGGTCCTTCTTAATTGCATCTATTCAAACCGCAAAGCCCAGGCCGCTCTAATCTCTCCTCACATTCCTGTTTCATTTGGCCACGGTGTTGCTTGTTTGTGTCCCGGCTGAGTCCATGAAAGTGTGAGCTTGCTTGTGTGATGGATGCCAGCCCCGTCAGACAATCACCAAGTCATTCGGGACTCGAGCGCAATCTAAAAACTGGCATGTCAATGGCAGGTTTGAGGGAGCACTGGCTTGCTGGCAAGCTGCACTGCCGTGCATGCAACAAACAGCTAACAGGAAATGCAGATAGAAAATAGACAATAGACGACAAGTGCGGGAGGAGGCCATTCGGCCCTTCGAGCCAGCGCCGCCATTCAATGTGATCATGGCTGATCGTCCCCAATCAGTACCCCGTTCTCCCCATATCCCTTGACTCCGCTATTTTTAAGAGCCCTATCTAGCTCTCTCTTGAAAGTATCCAGAGAACTGGCCTCCACCGCCCTCTGAGGCAGAGAATTCCACAGACCCACCACTCTCTGTGAGAAAAGGTGTTTCCTCATCTCCGTTCTAAATGGCTGACCCCTTATTCTTAAACTGTGGCCCCTGGTTCTGGACTCCCCCAACATCGGGAACATGTTTCCTGCCTATAGAGTGTCCAAACCCTTAATAATCTTATATGTTTCAATAAGATTCCCTCTCATCCTTCTAAACTCCAGAGTGTACTAGCCCAGCCGCTCCATTCTCTCAGCATATGACAGTTCCGCCATCCCGGGAATTAACCTTGCAAACCTACGCTGCACTCCCTCAATAGATGCTGGTTTAAACCGAAGATAGAGAAAAAAAGGTGGAGTAACTCAGCGGGGCAGGCAGTATCTATGCAGCGAAGGGATGGGTGACGTTTTGTGTTGAGACCCTTCTTCAGACAGTTCCTTTATCATCGTTACTTTTTTGCATATCTTTCATTCATTGTTCCTTATCTCTCCACATCATCGTCCATGTCTCTCGTTTCCCTTATCCCTAGCTGGTCTGAGGAAGGGTCTCGACCCGAAACGTCACCCATTCCTTCCCTCCAGAGATGCTGCCTGTCCCGCTGAGTTACTCCAGCATTGTGTGTCCATCTTCAGTTTAAACCAGCATCCGCACTTCCTTCCCACACTGCATAGTTTAGTTTAGTTTGGTTCGGTTTGGAGATACAGCGAGGAAACAGGCCCTTCGGCCCATTGAGTCCGCGCCGACCAGCGATCCCCGCATATTAGCAACATCCTTCATGCGCCAGGGACAATTTTTCAATGATACAAAGCCAATTAACCTACAGACCCGGACGTCTTTGGAGTGTGGGAGGAAACCGGAGCACCCGGAGAAAACCTATGTGGTCACGGGGAGAACGTGCAAACTCCATACAGTCAGGAACGAACCCGTGTCTCTGGCGCTGGAAGGCAGCAACTCTACCGCTGCGCCACCGTGCCGGCCTCTGGAATAAAATCCTTAAATAAAACATTAAGTATGCACTACTGGCATTTACTGACTTAAAGGCCTGTCCCACTTAGGCGATTTTTTAGGCGACTGCCGGCAACTGTCATAGTCGTAGCAGGTCGCCAAGAAAACGGCGACTGGACCCCCCTACGACAATGTCTACAACAACCTACCACCGAGTCGACGTCAAGCTACATCAAGCTACCGACAACCGGCGACCCGTTAGGACGTCCCACCTACCCGCGACAAGTTACAACCCTGTCGGCAACAATTCAGTCGCCGGTACCTGTCGCCGGTTAATGTAGGTTGACGTTGGTAGTCGCCAATGGTATTCACCGGTCACTCACCTGGCGACAACCTACGTCACCTGGCGACAACCTACGACAGCACCTACATCAGGTGAGAACAAGCTAAGTGGGCCAGGGCCTTAACGCATTTATTTTGGGAGGACTAGAATAACAAGAGAGCAGCCCTGAACTACTATCTACCCCCATTGGAGACCCTCGGACTATATTTGATCGGAATTGAGTGAATTTATCTTGCACTAAACATGTTCGCATTATTCCCATCATTCTCTGCACACTGCGGGTGGCTCTAAGGTAATCACGTATTGTCTTTCCGCTGACTGGTTAGCACGCAACAAAAGCTTCTCAAAGTACCAATGTGACAATAAACTAAACTAAACTCAAACTCAAAAATAGGGACGTGATGCTGAGGCCTTATAAGGTACTGGTCAGACCACATTTGGAGCAGTGAGCAGTTTTGGGCATCCTATCTGAGGAAGGATGTGCTGGCGTTGGAGAGGGTCCAGAAGAGGTTTACGAGAATGATCCCAGGAATGATTGGGTTAACGTGTGAGAGGATGTTTCCACGAGTGGGAGAGTCTAGGATTAGAGGTCACAGCCTCAGAATTAAAGGACGTTCCTTTAGGAAGGAGATGAGGAGGAACTTCTTTAGTCAGAGGGTGGTGAATCTGTGGAATTCTTTGCCACGGAAGGCTGTGGAGGCCAATGGATATTCGTAAGGCAGAGAGTGACACATTCTTCAATACTACGGGTGTCAGAGGTTGTGGGAAGAAGGCAGGAGAATGGTGTTAGGAGGGAAAGATAGATCAGCCGTGATTGAGTGGCAGATATAGACACAAAAAGCTGAAGTCACTCAGCGGGATAAGCAGCATCTCTGGAGGAATGTGACGTTTCGGGTCGAGACCCTTCTGCATCTCTGAAGAGAAGGAATGGGTGACGTTTCAGGTCGAGACCCTTCTTCAGACCCAAAACATCACCCTTTCCTTCTCTCCAGAGATGCTGCCGGTTCCGCTGAGTTACTCCAGCTTTTTGTGTCTATCCTCGGTTTAAACCAGCATCTGCTGTTCTTTCTTACACTTGATTGAACGGCGGAGTAGATTTGATGGGCCAAATGGCCAATTCTGCTCCTAGAACTTATGACCTAAAGGCCCGGCTCATCAAACCAGATCCCCTCCTGATAATATTTAACTGGTGTCATAAAGTCATAAGAATCCATCTGTCTACCTTAAAAGTATCCATTTTTAGGCCTCCAGAGCCTTCTGTGGCAAAGAATTCCACTGATTCACCACCCTCTGACTAAAGAAATTTCTCCTCATCTCCTTCCTAATTAATTCTGAGGCTGTGACCTCTAGTTTAGTTTAGTTTAGAGATACAGCGCAGAAACAGGCCCTCCGGCCCACTGGGTCCGCGCAGACCAGCGATCCCCGCACAGCAACACTATCCTACACACAATTTTACATTTACACCAAGCCAATTAACCTACACACCTGCTCGGAGAAAACCCGCGCATGTCACGGGGAGAACGAACAAACTCCGTCCAGACAGCACCCGTAGTCGGGATCGAACCCGTGTCTCCAGAGCTACAAGCGGTGTAAGGCAGCAACTCTACCGTTGCGCCTCCGTGCCGACCCTGGTCCTAGACTCTCCCACTAGTGGAAACATCCTCTCCACATCCACTCTATCCAGGCCTTTCACTATTCTGCAAGTTTCAACGAAGATCCCCCTCTCATCCTTCCAAACTCCAGCGAGTAGGCCTCAAACACTATCCAGGCCTCAAACGCTCACCATATATTGATATGATGTGGATGAGGAGCGGTGATTTTGTTGAGCATCTGGGAGAAGGTCAATGAGTGAGGCTTCGGTAGTGACTAGGCCTCAAGCGGAAAACCAGAGAGGCCTCACTGCCAAAAATATGCAGACAGCATCTGACATCTGGCAAAACTAGGCCAAAGCTTCATCTTCTGTCACAGCGAAGGCATTTAAAATCAATTATAATTACTTTAAATATTTGAACGAAAATTACTGAAAAAAATAAAATTAATTAAGACTACATTTGAATTAATTAAAATTAATTAACATTTAATTAAATGAAACATTAAATAAACACTGAATTTTTAAAAATCCTTACAGAATACTGAATACTCAATACAGGCGTTTGAAAACGCAGGTTCAGGGACAGTTTTCTTCCCAGCTGTTATCAGGCAACTGAACCGTCCTCCCATCTGTAAGATTGTGGTCCTGATCTCCCATCTACCTCATTGTAGACCTTGGAACTAATTTTAATCGGACCGCCAATGTTATATCTTCGCACTAAATGTTGTAACTACCGTGTGGTGGCGCAGCGGTAGAGACGCTGCCTTACAGCGCCAGAGACCCGGGTTCCATCTTGTCTACGTTGCTATCTGTACGGAGGCTATACATTCTCTATGTGACCACGTGGGTTTTCTCTGGGTGTTCCGGTTTCCTCCCACACTCTAAAGAGGAACGTGTTTATAAGTTACTTGTCCCTCGTGTGTAGGACAGTGCTGTTGATGATCGCTGGTGGGTGCGGACTCGGTGGGTTGAAGGGCCAGTTTTCATGCTGTATCTCTAACGTTGGAATGGATGGCCAGCACCATTGGTCTCAATGTTTAGAATGGGACATACTGCACTACAATATCCTGCGCTCTGCATCTTCCCCTTTGCTTCACCTATTGTACTTCAGTTTGGCCTGGTTAGAAACATAGAAACATAGAAATTAGGTGCAGGAGCAGGCCATTCGGCCCTTCGAGCCTGCACCGCCATTCAATGTGATCATGGCTGATCATCAACTCAGTATCCCGTACCTGCCTTCTCTCCATACCCCCGATCCCTTCAGCCACAAGGGCCACATCCAACTCCCTCTTAAATATTGCCAACAAACTGGCCTCAACTACCTTCTGTGGCAGAGAATTCCACAGATTCACCACTCTCTGTGTGAAAAACGATTTTCTCATCTCGGTCCTAAAAGACTTCCCCCTTATCCTTAAACTGTGACCCCTTGTCCTGGACTTCCCCAACATCGGGAACAATCTTCCTGCATCTAGCCTGTCCAACCCCTTAAGAATTTTGTAAGTCTCTATGAGATCACCCCTCAATCTTCTAAATTCCAGCGAGTACAAGCCGAGTCTATCCAGTCTTTCTTCATATGGAAGTCGTGCCATCCCAGGAATCTCAGTCTTGTATCTATGTATGGTACATCTGACCTGTTCGGATGGCGTTGCAGGACAAAGCTTTTCACTGGATCTCAAAAGAAGGACACAAAGTACTACAGTAACTCAGCAGGTCGGGCAGCAGGTCTGGAGAACAAGTAGCGCCGATTTTGTTTCAGTTCGGGACCCTTCTTTGAGCTGGATCAGAAGAAGGGTCCCGACCCAAAACGCAACCATGTTCCACGATCCATGTTCTCCAGAGCTGCTGCCTGGCCCGCTGAGTTACTGCAACACTTTGTGTCCTTTTTTGGTAAACCAGCATCTGCAGTTCCTTGGTTATATATTCACTGTACCTCATTACTTGTGACAATAGTAAACCCAAGCCGAAAGAGCCTGTCCCACATGCCGTTTTTCTCGGCGACTGCAGGTGGCAGGTCACCGAAATAGCGGCGACTGGACCCCACCTAGGACAATTGTCTACGGGAACCTACCTCTTAGTTGACATCAAGCTACCACACCGGCGAGAAACCTACGCCAACCGAAGTCAACCTACGTCCACCCCGTGACCAGCTACGACCCTGTCGGTGACACCTGAAGACAAACTGAAGGCAATTCAGTCGCCGATACCTGTCGCCGGTTGACGTAGGTTGACGCAGGTAGTCGCCAATGGAATTCACCGAAGTCAGCACCGGCGACAACCAACGTGCCTGGCGAAACCCGCCTCATCCTGGCGGCAACCTACGGCAGCACCTACGACAGGAGAAGACAAGCTGCGTCAAGCCCACTGTCGCCAAAAGGCTTTGAAATATTTCAAAATCCAGCGGGCGACCAGAAAAACGTTACGACTGTTTAGGCGACCACTCACGACCATACAGGCATCACCCCGCGGCCTTGTGGCGACAGCCTGGTCGCCTGTAGTCGCCGAAAGAAATCGCCTAAGCGGGACAGGCCCTTACATAAATGAATAATTTCAGGCCAGTCCGAGACTCAACAGTAGGGACAAATAATTCTAAAAAAAATATGTTTCTTGTGAATATAAGAAGAAGGAGCAGGAATAAGCCAAATTTCCCCATTTATTGCAGGTGGGGGGGGGGGGGGGGGAAGGCGGAAAAGTCATTTATAAAGAAGGTCAGGCAATAACCGTGGGACATCCGGAGTACAAAGAGTTTGAGCCTTGTTTCGGAAGGAATATTCTTGCCTTAGAGGCAAAGCAGTAGGAAAAGCTTGCTTGAGATGCTATAAAAGAATATTTTGCTTTTGTTAATCAACTCAGGGAGACTTGGATATTAAACATTAATTAGGCCACACCGAGAGCACTGGGTGTTTGAAAGCAAGAGTGTGCGAAAACAACTCGATGTTAGGGGCAGCGCAGCGGTAGAGCTGCAGCCTCGCAACACCGGAGACCCGGGTTCGATCCCAACCTGAGGTGCTGCCCGTGTGGAGTTTGCACGTTCTCCCCTCTGACCACGTGGGAAACCTCCGGGTGCTCTGGTTTCCCCCCCACATTCCAAAAGACGTGCGGGTTTGTAGGTCGATGGGCCTCTCTATACATTGCCACTATTTACACAGTTACACTGTGGGCTGCCCGATCATAAACGCGCACAGTCTTTCCGTTAAGTGGATAGCGCGCAACAAAAAGCTTTTCGTTGTACCTCCGTACACGTGACAATAAAACAAAACTAACTAGTGGGGTAACGGGTGTGGGTGGAAGGACTCGGTGAGCCACAGAGGCTGCTTCCATGCTGTATCTCTAACAAAACTAAAAAATACTGGAGGAACTAGAAATCGGAAACAAGAATATAAATGCTGGAACTACTCAGCAGACTGGGTAGCAAATTATTCAGAGTCAGAAGGAGAGTCAATGTTTCTGAAGAGTGCAGCACGTCCAACCTGACGCAGGATTTGTGAAGAGATTTAGTTTAGAGAACCAATAATAAGAGGTGTCGCTCCAACCCTAGCAACAGGTAGGAAATGGACTCCAGCAGCAGTGGTACTGGACGCAAAATCCGCCCTCCAACACCGGGACATAGTGGGCCTTGGGGGACAAGGCCGAGGGGGCTTTGGCCTGGGAGCAGTGAACCCTACCTGGCAAAAGGCTCCTCCAGCTGAACGTCGGCAGCTGGTGGTGGAGGAGGTGCGCCACCAGGAAGAAGCAGCCAGGTGTGCCAAAGCCACATCCCAAGGCAAACAAGGCCGCTGGATGAGGTGGGATGGCGATGAGAGGAGGAAGATCACATGGAGAGAGCTGTGGAGCATGGAGTCAAATAAGTTACGCTTCATTATCAGAGCCACATATGACGTCCTTCCCTCTCCCACAAACCTAAATCTTTGGCTGGGTGAGGATCCAGCCTGCCCCCCGTGTTGCAGTTCCAGCAAAACCTCAAGCACATCCTGGTCGGTTGTAAGACCAGCCTAACACCAAGGCAGATACACCTGGTGACACAACCAGGTGCTGAGGTGTTTGGCAGCCGAACTCGAGTGCAGGAGAGTTGCCACCAACGCCATGCCTAGCAATGCCCAGATAACATTCCCGCAAATACCATCCTTCATCCGGGAAGGAGAGAAACGGAGGGACTAATGGCCCTGTCTCACTGTGCGAGTTGACCCACGAGGTACCCCGAGTGACAGACTCGTGGCTGTGTACGAGACTTCAAGTTTATGATCAAGTGTGTAACCGAGTTTCCCACGGGTATGTCATTGCTGCGATGTTCCAAGTTCCTCTCCCGAGTTAGCAAGTTCCTCTCCCGTTACTCTTGAGCCAACCGTGAATGAAGGTATGTTTTAATAAAGCAACAATGTTAAAATACATCTCCATCCTGTGGTTTTGAGTTATTTCAGCGCGGCGGCATCTATTGATATGACCTACAATGGGAAAATGCGCATCCTCCAGTAACCAAGCATTTCTTGTTGTTTTATGTTTTTAAATACTTTTTTGCAATGGATCTCTATTTTAAATAATTTTAAAAAAGGAAGCAGCCCGGGTGACTGACATTGAGCGGCCGCCGGGACCCGACAGCAGACACACACACACACACACACACACACACACACACACACACACACACACGCACACAGATACACACAGACAGACAGAGACACACACACACACACACACACACACGCACACAGACAGCAGGACTGGCCGCCACTTCAGAGGAAGGAAGCAGCTCGGGTGACTGACATTGAGCGGCCGCCGGGACCCGACAGCAGACACACACACAGATACACACAGATACACACACACAAACACACACACACACACACACCCACACACACACACACACACACACACACACGTGGCGTTTCTGCTCGAGGACCCTTCTTCAGACAATCCAATGTCCCATAATATATTCTTTAAAATATTAAGTTTTCTGTTGAAAGTGTGGATGCCGTGGTTACGGGTGGGCGGAAGGAAGAAGATGATGAGGTCTGGTACAAGTTTACTTTGTTTTCAGTAATCAGGCCTCCGTGTTGGCCGATGTCCTGGTTGATCGAGCGCTCATACAGTTGCGAGCGAGCGAGGTCCATATATAGGAGCAAGGAACGCGAAGCCTCTGAGGGTTCATTGTTCCCATGGTTTGGATTGCTCCCAGGAGAGCGGGCACAAAGACAAATGTAGGCATTTTCCTGTGGAAGGGGAGGGCAGTATAGAATCAAAAGCATTGTAACAGCAGCACTCTCCCCAACACGAAACACAGCGCAGCGTAAACAATTAAACAGCTTCACTTTTAAAAGCAAAGACACACGTTAAATTACACGGCCCCAAGAAATCGCCTCTCAATTGCTTCGGGGTTGGAATTGAAATATATATAATATATATAATATGTATATACATATTATACCTACTTTGGTTCAGTCCCTTTCAGATTATAAAAAAGTTCCACGATAGACTCACGAGACACTTTGGTAAACGCACGGGCCATTACGTTACTGCAACGAGTTTAAATGTTTCCATTTTTAACGTGAACAGTTAATTTGACTCGTGAAAAAATCAAACATGTTTGATTTTTTTCACGAGTTAACAAGTTTCCCGAGTACCTGCCGTTAGCGCCACGATGGACAAGTTGAACGCGCGAGTTCCGACGTTCCCGCTACGTGATCACCACGAGTGAAAACTCGGGGGTCACTCGTGGGCCAACTCGCACAGTGAGACAGGGGTTTAACCCCTCGCCTCTCAACTCATGCCCACTGAACGCAGCCAGGGACTGGGAAATGTGTGTTGACCTAGGCCAGAGGCTTTCGTTCCCAGTTGAAATCGCAGCTGCCAACCTGCGACCAGAACTCGTTCTCTGGTTCAACTCCTGTCGCCGTGTTTTCATCATTGAGCTGACGGTCCCCTGGGAGGAGGCTGTGGACGAGGTTTATGAAAGGAAAAAGCTTTGATATTCAAACCTTGCAGCAGAGGCAGAGGAGAGAGGTTGGAGTGTAAGGGTTTGTCCAGTGGAGGTAGGGTGCAGGGGCTTTGTAGCCAGTTCCACCGCAAGGCTCCTGAGGAAAGTAGGAGTCAGAGGGCAGGCACAAAGGAGGGCAATAAAAGAACTTGCCAATGCCGCCGAACGGAGCAGTCACCGGCTGTGGCTGAAGAGAAAAGATGCTGTCTGGGCTGCCACATGACCATCTAGAGGCTAACCATAAGAACGTACTAACTCCATACAGACAGCACCTGTAGTTAGGATCAAAATCCGGAACAACTGGCGCTATAAGGCAGCAACTCTTGTTTCCATGCTGTATTATGCGGCAACTTATTAGCCGGGTCATCCCGTATATTGGGCTAAATTGGTTTGTCCCGTACGAGGCCGCCCTTGTCCCGTATTTGACTGCTGCTAATCGGGTCGAGGGGACTGTCGGGTCGGAGCGCCGCGTCCGACCCCGCCTCACCCGTCCCGACGTAGTGCAGCCCATGGAGTGCAGCAGCAGCAGCAGCAGCAGCGCCTCCTCGCCCGCGGCCCCGTCGGTCAGTCGGCAGCCCGGCCAGCTGTCCGACCTTCGGACCTTCGCTTACCGCCGTCATCACCACCACCGCTCCTTCTCACGGCCGATCATCGGTTCATGAGTTGGACGGGGCGCCGGACCACAACTCCTCAGCTGGCCCAAAGGCCGGGCTTTGTGAGCAGTCCAGCATCATGGCTGATCTCTGCCTCCCAATCCCATTTTCCTGCCTTCTCCCCATAACCCCTGACACCCGTTCTAATGAAGAATTTGTCCATCTCTGCCTTAAAAATATCCACTGACTTGGCCTCCACAGCCCTCTGTGGCAATGAGTTCCACAGATTCACCACCCTCTGACTAAAGAAGTTCCTCCTCGCCGCCTTCCAAATAGAGCGCCCTTTAATTCTGAGGCTGTGACCTCTGGTCCTGGACTCTCCCACCAGTGGAAACATCCTTTCCACATCCACTCTATCCATGCCTTTCATTATTCTGTGTGTTATTTGTGTGTGGGATGGAATGGGTGATCGCTGGTCGGCGTGGGACTGGCAGGTAGGCCCAAGGACCTGTCCCTAACCTGAACTAAACCAAGGGGACGTCTCTCAGACTCACAGTGCAAGCAGCAATAACGACGCCTCTGGGATTCAACCTGGGTGAGAAAAAAAACTTGTTCAGTCCTGTGATCTTTTGAACTTCAAGCCTCAGATCTCATTTGGGATAGGCGCTTTGAAAGTAATAAATTAAAAAAGGCTTTGACATCCGCGCCTGCGACACGAACAGCTGGTAGACCCATCAGCTGCCGGTGAAGATAATTTTTCTAAAGTGGTTAACTATGGGACATTAATTCCCAGTTTGAGTCCGACTTTGGCATTTTCATGAGGTAAACTGCTCTCAAATGACGGTCCCCGTGATGGACTGAGCAGCTCAAAAGGAATGGAGTCCAAATTCCTTTCAAGCAGCACGGGGCTTTAGAAAATCAATGGAGTCTTGATAGCGCTAAAATTTGAGGCAAAGAAAAGCGCACAGTGGGGTGTTTTGTTTTCCCCCCTTTTTGTGTCCCCCCCCCAGGGTGGCTGTCGGGACAAAATACCCCCTTGCCAGCTCTCCGTAACCACGGAGAGGCCCATCTGCTTGGTGGATTCAGCGCTAATTAACATGGCCCCTTTCTTCCCTATTGTCCTGGTCTGCAGTTCAGAGCTCCCAGCCGTCAGTGTATCTCCTCTGGGTGTGTTGCTGTCCAATTGGCAAACACCGATCCTTTTCATTACGAGGAGTGATCAGTGTGGCTCAGCGACACCAGTCATGGAAGTGTGCCACGGAGATAATGATCAGAGTTTAAAACAGAGGCCGAGCTCTTCTTTTTTTAGTTTTGTCCTAGTTCGGGGGCACGGCGCAGAATCAGGCCTTCGGCCCACCGAGTCCCGCTGCCGACCAAGCCATCCCCGCACACACACACCGTCCTCCACGCACGAGGGACAATAGTACACGTATACACCAAGACAATTAACCTACAAACCTCACACCTTTGGAGTGTGGGGGAGGAAACCGAAGATCTCGGAGAAAACCGCACGCGGGTCACGGGGATGAGCGTACAGCACCGCGCCCGTAGTCGGGGGTCGAACCCGGGTCTCGGGCGCTGCAAACGCGCTGTAAGGCAGCAACTCCACCGCTGCTCTAATGCCGTGCCTCCCTGGATAGACACAAGTGCCGGAGCAACCCTCGCCGGGTCGGGCGGCAACTCTGGAGGGAAGGAATAGGTGACGTTTTTGGCTGAAACATAGAAACATAGAAAATAGGCGCAGGAGTCGGCCACTCAACCCTTGGAGCCTGCACCGTCATTCAATGTGATCATGGCTGATCCATTTAAAATCAGTACCCCGTTCCTGCTTTTCTTCTCATATCCCTCGATTCTGTTAGCCCGAAGAGCTAAATCAAAACTCTCTCTTGAATACATCAAGAAGAGTCGAGGTCCTTCTGCAGACCAACGCTCCACAGACATACCGGCTCGTAGGTTAATTGGGCTTTTTGATAAACTTGTAAATTGTCCCTAGTGCGTGTAGGATACTGGTAATGTGCGGGGATCGCTGGTCGCAGACTATAGACACAAAGTGCTGGAGTAACTCAGTTGGTCAGGCAGCATCTCTGGAGTTTAGTATTAGTTTAGTTTTTAGAGATACAGTGTGGAAACAGGCCCCTCGACCCACATGGTCCGCGCCGACCGGCCATCCCCGCACATTAACGCTATCCCACACCCACTGGGGACAATTTACACATTACTGAAGCCAATTAACCTGCAAACCTGCGCGTCTTTGGATTGCGGCGGGAAAGCGAAGACCTCGGAGAAAACCCCGCGCAGGTCACGGGGAGACGCGTGCAAACTCCGTACAGGCAAGCACCCCCGTGGTCGGGGTCGAACCCTGGCCTCTGCGCTTGCGAGGTGGCAGCTCTACCGCCGCGCCATCGTGCAGGGGTGGGTGACGTATTTGGGGGTCGAGGCCCTCTTCAGCCCGCGAAGGCGCTGCTGGGGGGAGGGGCGGGCCGGAGAGGACGGAAGGGAGAGAAGTATTGAACTGACGGCAGCCCCTTGAGATAACAAACAAATAGTTTGTCGTTCGCCAAACAGACGCGTTTTTCATTTGCGTACCTCTGCAGAATAAACACGCGACATGCTGCCATTGATGTAGAGTCCGCGTAGATAATCGCGCACATCATTTGGACAGCACACTGGGGGAATCTCAAATTTACACAGCTAAACAAACAGCTAGTTAAAGCCATCACAGTGACAACCCACTCCTGACACGCTCCTCAAACGCTCCTCTTAATTAACACTGCCATGGATAATACATACCGAGGACTTCTGAGACAGCGTCGACTGGCTTGTATTCACTGGAATTTAGAAGGATGAGAGAGATATCTTATAGAAACATATACAATTCTTAAGGGAAAAGGATTAGATGCAGGGGCTAAAAATGTTCCCCATGCTTGGGGGAGTCCAGAATCTGGGGGGGTCACAGTTTAAGAATAAGGGGGGGAAGGCTATTTTGGACAGAGATAGGAGGAAAAACCCAACTCTTTTTCATCCAGAGAGTTGCGAATCTGTGGGATTCTCTGCCACAGAAGGCAGCGGAGGCCAATTCACTGGATGTTTTCAAGAGAGAGTTAAATATAGCTCTTCCGGGCTAACGGAATCAAGGGGTATGGGGAGAAAGCAGGAACGGGGTACTGATTTTGGGTGATCAGCCATGATCACATTGAATGGCGTTGCTGGCTCGAAGGGCCGAATGGCCTGCTCCTGCACCTATTTTCGATGTTTCTATGTTTCTATAGTGTCACTATAGTCTGCATGCCAATGAATAAACATTCATTGAATAAACATAAGAAGAAACGCATTTCTTCTGCATCCTAAAGGACATTGGTGAAATGTTTAGTTAATAGACAACACATGGAAACTGGCCCTTCGGACCACAGAGTCCATGCTGACCAGCGATCCCCCACATACTAGCGCTCTCCTACATCCTAGGGGCAAACCAATTAACCTACAAACCTGCACGTCTTTGGAGCACCTCTGGAGGAAAGGAATAGGTGACGTTTCGGGTCGGGACCCTTCTTCAGACCATTTCTCCAGAGATGCTGCCTGAGCCACTGAGTTACTTTGTGTTTTAAAGAAGGAACTGCAGATTGCTGGAGAATCGAGGGTACACAAAAAGCTGGAGAAAACTCAGCGGGTGCAGCAGCATCTAAGGAGCGAAGGAGAATCCAGTCTGAAGAAGGGTCTCGACCCGAAACGTCGCCTATCTCCTTCGCTCCTTAGATGCTGCTGCACCCGCTGAGTTTCTCCACGCCGGTTTTGTGTACCCCATCTAGTTACTTTGTGTCTTGTGGTGAATGTACCAACTGAATGTACCAAAAAAAAAACTCATTACCCAGAAAGAATATTGTGAGAATCAACAAAAATAAATGTCGTCACCCACCAATGCTCAGCAGATAGTGTGTAAACAAATAATTGATATTGCCTGGAATATTGGCAATATTTTGCTCACTTAATTTTTGGGGATATATAAGTAAGTAAGTAAGTTTATTGGCCAAGTATTCACATACAAGGAATTTGCCTTGGTGCTCTGCCCACAAGTAACAACATGACATAAGTGACAGTTATGAATAACTCCGAAAACACTAAACAGTAAAAATAAATAAAACATTAATGATAAAACACCATTGATCAAGCATGTGAACCAACAAATTACCAGGTCAAAGGGAGGCTACGGATTTCTGCGTTGAGTAGAGCTAACCCACTCGTGGTTTAAAAAGCTGTTTTTTGTCTGGCTGTGGCAGCTTTGACAGTCCGGAGTTGCCTTCCAGAGGGAAGTGATTCAAACAGTTTGTGGCCAGGTGAGAGGGGTCAGAGATGACCTTGCCCGCTCGTTCCTGGCCCTTGCAGTGTACAGTTCGTTAATGGAGGGAAAGGTTGCAGCCAATAATCTTCTCTGCTGATCAGACGATTCGCTGCAGCCTCCAGGTGTCGTGCTTGGTGGCTGAGCCAAACCAGAGCATCGTTGCCTGTGGCAGATTGTGCTTCCTCAGCTGCCACAGGAAGTACATCCTTTGTTGTGCCTTGGAGATGGTCGATGGTCCTTGGAGACGATGGCTCCCAGGAACTTAAAAGACTCCACAGATCTGGGACTATGTTGGTAAGACCAGCGTCTACTGTTTCATTAGAGTTAGATAGAGCTCGTAAAGGTAAGCGGTGACAGGCGATATGGGATATGGTGAGAAAGCAGGAACGGGTACTGATTATGGATGATCAGCCATGAATGCGGTGCTGGCTCAAAGGCCGATTGGCCCACCTCCTGCACAATTGTTATTGTCTATTGTTATTCCTAATTGCCTTCTTGAACCATCGGAGTCTTGGTGAAGGTAATCCTAAATGCTGTTGATTCCATATTCATCACACAGCTAACTTCAGTGTAACCTAGCATCCCCCCCTCTCTCTCTCTCTGTCCCTCCCCAACCCAAGTCGTCGTACTAGGTTGCTCCATGTCGCCCCTGGTGAGTCTCATTGTCCTGCAACTCGTTTTCACCTGGCCCACAGCTAACAATGGCCTGTTTCCTTTTCATCGTTACTTTTTTGCATATCTTTCATTCATTTCCGCTATATCTCTCTGCATCACCGTCTCGTATCTCTCGTTTCCCTTTTCACCCGATTCTCAGTCTGAAGAAGTGTCTCGACCCAGAAACGTCACCTATTCCTTCTCTCCAGAGATGCTGCCTGTCCCGTAGCTGCGTTACCCAGCTTTTTTGCCGTTTTCTATATTTCTCTTCGAGTTTGAACCAGCATCTGCAGTTCCTTCCCTCACACAGCTCCACATAGATCTCATGGGTTATCAGTATTAAACAGCTCTTCGTAGCAGCTGAGAGTGTCCATGTGTCTGAGGATGTCTCATCAGGCACATTTTCTACAATCCCGCAACGAGGAGGCAGTTATATTGCCTAAGGATAGAAGATTTGCTTCCTAAACAACATCGATGAGCCAGATAGATTTTTACAACTTCCAGTAGTTTCAACCGTCATCGTAACTAACACCAGGTTTTTATTTCTTGGTTTACTTAATTACGGACAAGGAGGGATTCTAACATGTCGTTGAATCAATACTCTAAATACTAAGTTCATAACTGATAGCAGCAGAATTAGGCCATTCGGCCCATCACGTCTACTCCATTCAATCATGGCTGATCTATCTTTCCCTCTCAACCCCATTCTCCTGCCTTCTCCCCCATAACCCCTGACACCTGTACTAGTCTATGGACCCAACCACCCCCACCCCCACCCTCCCCCCCACAACCCACCCCAACCCACCCCACCCAAACCCCCATACCCCCCCTGTGGAGAGGACATAGGGCCGCAGTTTAAGAATAAGGAGTAGCCATTTTAGAACGGAGCCCGAGAAACACTTTTTCTCACAGAGAGTGGTGAATCTGTGGAATTCTCTGCCTCAGAGGGCGGTGGATGGCCGGTTTACTCTGGATGCTTTCAAGAGAGAGCTAGATAGGGGCTCTTAAAGATAACAGAGTCAGGGGATATGGGGAGAAGGCAGGAACGGGGGGTACTGATTGGGGATGATCAGCCATGATCACATGAATGGCAGGTGCTGGCTCGAAGGGCCGAATGGCCTACTCCTGCACCTATTGTCTATGTTTATTGCCAGTCATACTCGTTTCGAGTGACTGCCAATGATGATCAGTCCAGTAAGTAACCATTACACTACAGAAGTCTGGACATATACAATAAAGCATTTAATTTAATTTTAGTTTAGTTTCGTTTAGTTTAGCTAATTCAGAGATACAGCATGTAAACAGGCCCCTTGGCCCACCGGGTCCATGCCGACCAGCAACCCCACACACTATCCTACACACGGGACATTTTACAGAAGCTAATTAGCCTATAAACCTGCAGTGTGGAGTGTGGGAGGAGACCGGAGCACCCGGAGAAAACCCACACAGTCACAGGGGGAACGTACAAACTCCCATTCAGACAGCGCCGTAGTCAGGATCCTAACCCAGCCTCTGGCGCTGTGAGGCAGCAGCTCTACCCACTGCACCACCGAGCTGACCACTTGTGTAGAGGAAACGCTGGTCTCCCGAGAACTGTAGAGTCACACAGCACGGAAGCAGGCCGTTCGACCCACCTTAACCAAGCCCAGCAAGTTGGGATGTTGAGCCAGTCCCCAAATACCTGCTTTGGCTCTACACCCCCTCTAAACCGTCCCTACCCACATTCCCCTTTCCCATTCCCCTCCCACACTGAACTTTCCTCCGTCCTGGGCCTCCTCCATTGTCAGAGTGAGGCCCAGCGCACATTGGAGGAGCAGCACCTCATATTTCGCTTGGGCAGCTTACACCCCAGCCGTATTATGAACATTGACCTCTCTAACTTCACGCAACCCTTGCGTTCCCTCTCTCTCCACCCAAGTCGTTGTGCTAGTTTTTCAACGCCGTCTTGTTGAGTTTCATTGTCGGTAAAACGTAGAAACCTAGACAATAGGTGCAGTAGTAGGCCATTCGGCCCTTTTGAGCCAGCACCGCCATTCAATGTGATCATGGGCTGATCATCCCCAATCAGTGCCCCGTTCATGCCTTCTCCCCATTCCCTTGATCCTGCTAGGCCAAGAGCTCCATCTAAACTCTCTTGGATTAACTTATCTACTATATGCATCAGTGAATCAGCCTGCACTCGCAGTCGAGGCAGGAGAATTCCCAGATCCACACACTCTCTGGGTGAAGAGTTTTCCTCATATAACCATATAATCTCAGTTAAAATGGTTATCCCTTATTTATTAAACTGTGACCCTGGTTATGGACCTCCCAAACCATCGGGAACATGTTTCCTGCATCTCGCGTGTCCACACCCTTAATACATCTAATGTGACAAAGGAATGGATGCAGGAGTAGGCCATTCGGTTCCTTCGAGCCCCCAAGCACCGCCTTTCACTGTTTCTATTAAGATTTCCTCTCATCCTTCGAAATTCCAGCGAATACAAGCCAGGCGACCTATTTCATTCATCATCTGTCAGTCTCGTCTCCCCGGAATTAAAATTGTGAACCTACGCTGCACTCCCTCAATAGCCACAAGAACGTCTTTCAAAATTAGGCGACCAAAACTGCAACACAATACTCGAGGTGTGGTCTCCTGGGCTCTAGTACAATTGCAGAAGGGGCTCTTTGCTCCTATACTCAATCCTCTCATTATGAAAGCCACTTCATGCTGCTGTAACCTGCATGCTTACTTTCAGTGACTGGAGATGTGCAAGGACACCAAGGTCTCATTGCATTCCAACAATGGCCTGTTTCCTTTATCACCGTTACTGTTTTGCATAATCTTCATTCATTTGTTCTACACCTCTCCATTTTACTGTCTATAGCTCTCATTTTCTTTCCCCCTGACTCTCAGTTGAAGAGGGGTCTCAACCCGAAACGTCACCTGTTCGTTTTTACCCAGAGATGTGTCCAACCGCTGAGTTACTCTGCTTTTCGTGGCTATCTTGGTTCAAATCAGCATCTTGCTGTTCCTTCTAAACCTCCCCTATTATCCTTTCTTATCCCGCACGGTGAGGAAAATTCCAAATCAGGAACAAATGGTATCTAACCTAAGGAAAATATAAACCTAATTTGTTCCGCAGCCCAAGCAGACTAATGCAGTAAATTGATATAAGGATCAATTCTCACGCGTTACTCAAACAATCATGGATTTAGAAAGGATTTCACTGTGGTAGACACTGCTGACTCTCGCGCCAGAAAACCTAGTGCGATCCGACCTCGGGTGCTGGCTGCGTGGAGTTTGCGTCGTTCTCCCTGTGACGCGTGGCGATTTCCTCGGGTTGCTCTGGATTCCTCCACGTGCAGGTTTGTAGAGTTTTATTGGCTCTGTCAATTGCCCCTTACGTGGTCGGGCGTGGGGAGAAAGTGAAATAGCATAAAACTAGTGGTTGCACGGGTGATCGATGGGTCTCGGCGTGGGTGGGTGGGGCCGAAGGGCTGTTTGCGTGCTGTATCTTTATTAGCAACCTTAAAAAGGTACTGCACAGCACTGGAGTGCAGACACTGATCTAAAGATCCGCTTGGAGGCCATTTTTAATTAACCAAATAGTTATATTGGTCAAGGGAGCTCAGAGGTCAAACAGACTTTAGTCGGTTTAGTTTAGAGATCCAGCGCGGAACGGGTTCCGTCGGCCCACCCCGTCCACAACGACTAGCGATCCCCACACCCAGCACTGTCTCCAACACTGGGGGACACGTTTTACGCTTACACCATGCGATTAACCCTACAAACCCGTACGTTCTTTGGAGCTGTGGGGAGGAAACCAGAGATCACGCAGGTCACGGGGGGGGAACGTTACAAACTCCGCACAGACAGCCCCGTGGTCAGGACTGAACCCGGGTTCTCTGGCGCTGCAAGGCCGCAAACTTACCCGCTGCCGCCACCGTGCGCCCATATGGTCACATTGGTAACGGAAAAACAATGGGATTCTTTAGGGGCTGTCCCACTTTGGAGGCGACCTAATTGGCGAGTTTAGAAGAGTTTAGGATGAGATGAAAAAAAGTCTGTTGAAGACCTCTTCGACCTGTTCAGAATTAGCTACGATAACTGTGGGAAAATAGGACACGAATCGTGGAGAGTGATGACGACCTCCCTTCGATAGGATGAAGACTACTACAACTACTCAACTACCCTCGCTTGCCTACGAAAACATGACGACTACTTCGACCTACCACGGACTAAACCTACGGGTTAAAAAGTATCGACTTTTCCCATGGCGAACTTTTTTTACTCGCGGGCCATTTTTAAAACACATTGAAAAAAACGCGCGGACCTCAGCTGTGGCTGAGTATCGGGGACCCACTCTCGAGCGTTGTGAAGGAGAGTTACAAGACCTCCTTCGACCCGTGTCGGACCAATGCCGCGAGTATGAGTCGAGGGCAAACTCGCCAGAACTCACGGATTAGGTCGCCCACGTGGACAGGCTTCTCTTACTCAACGCACAACAGATTTGTACACACGGAACTCAATAGATAATATGATGAGCGAACAAAAAAAAAAGTTCAGTACAGAAGGTGGCAGGAGCAGAATTAGGCCATCGGCCATGGGTCTACTCCGCCATTTAGATAGGGCTCTTAAAGGTAGAGAGTCAGGGGGATATTGGGGAGAAAGATGTTGTGAATGATCCAGCCATGTTCACATTGAATGGCGGTGCTGGCTCGAAGGGCGCCGAACGGCCTTACTCCTGCACCTATTGTCTATTGTCCATTCAATCATGGCTGGATTCATCTTTCCCGACAACCCCCGTTCTCCTGCTTTCTCCCATAACCCTGACACCGCACTAATAAAGGACAAGTCAATCTCCTACCTTAAGAAATACTCATAGACTTGACAGACACAAAGTGGAATGATCAGCGGGACAGACAGCGTCTTGGAGAAAGTGGAATAGGTGAGTTTCGGTTCGAGCCTTCCTCAGCTTGTCCGCAGCCCACTGCGGCAATGAATTCTGTGGCAACGGCGATACTACAGTCGGCGGCAAAAGCGCTCCGCATTTGCCTGAGCTCCTCCAGTGATTGATGGGCTTGTTAACGAGATTGTTTTTTTTAGCACTGCAAACAATAACATTCAATGAAGCCACGGACTGGCAGTGAGAAACTCTGTTAATTCTGCCATGGTAGCGGGAGGTAGAGAGCCTGCGACCCAAAGGCCCAACAATGCAAATATTACATATCCACATATGCTCCGATCCGACATGCTCCATTATGAAAGGAATTAAAAGGGGCGTCATGGGCACTCGATTAATCTGCGACATATTTGTCCCAAGGCAGTTAAATACGCGCGCTATTCCAGAATGTTTAGTTCAGTGAAGTTTAGTTGAAGAGAGATCCTGCGTGTATACAGGCCTTCCATCCAGCGCCACCAACAACTAGATCTACCCTATAAAACTCGGGATAATTAGCAATAGACAAGAATTTTTTTAGTTTTCCATAAGATCCCTCTCGTCATCATGTATTATCTGTTCATGTTGAATGGCTCGATTGTAATCAATGACAATAGGAGAAGGTGGAGGAGGCCATTCGGCTCGAGCCCAGCATCGCCATTTCAATGTGATCATCCCAATCAGTACCCCGTTCCTGTTATCCTATCCGGACTTCTGTATTTTTACGAGTCTCTCTCTTGTAAACGATCCAGGGGAATTGGCCTCCACGTTCCTCTCTGAGGCAGAGGAATCCACAGACTCACAACTCTCTGTGGGAAAAAAAGTGTTTCTGTCTCCCGTTCAAAAATGGCTTATCTTATTTCTTAAACTGTGTGGCCCCTGGTCTGGACTCCCCACATCAGGAAAATGCTTTTCCTCAGCTGTCCAAAACATTAACAAATCTTATATGTTCCAATGAGGATCCGTTTCATATCTAAACTTGGATAGTTTGTAATTTACAGAGGTGACTTATTGTG